>JAPKID020003698.1:0-12165 GCA_026931265.2 Tropidonophis doriae
GTATAAGACGACCCCCGATTTTTGGTTGCCTTTTGGGGGTTTCAAAAGTCATCTTATACGCCGGAAAATACGGTACCCAATGAGGGGATTTCTCCTTTTCTTTTCTTAACAATAGCCAATCCTGCTTAAGTTCGGCCCTTGAGTTCCATACTGGTTCCTCAACCCTAAAACCTCTTTCCCCCAGTGTCCTCATATACATAATTGGCCTGGTATGTGAACTCAACCATTGGTTAAATCTGTTTGTGAATCCAAACTAAGGTTTATTCAAAAAGCAATGTTAAACAAACGAATGTATGAATCCAGTCTCATCAATCCCAGGCAAATCATGTTACTGAAACCAAAACCAAAGAGCAGGGAAAGAGAAATAATTAGGTTTGCCTCATAATTTAATTTTTCATGTAGAATATGAATTTTTAGGGAATAATTTCTCTAGCCAAGCATCTTCAAAGCATGTTTGGTGTAATTCCTAAGACGAAATGGCTGATGTTGTTGCTCAACATTTCAAGATGACACTAAGTGAAGGAAAACCTGATTAAGGCTGACCTGTTCGCAAAACCCTTTTGTTCTGCGTCTCCATATTGGCTGTTGTTGAGTTTTGTTTTGCTTTTGACACCAGTATCAAGTTGTCACAGCTGAGGGATGTGGAGAAAAAGAAGAGATCCTGCGAGCCAAAAACCCTTCCCTACACTACTGTGCAAGAAAGACTCACCCAAATTTTTATAGAAACAATACACCAAGACAAATAATATTGGATGAAAGCCATGCTTTGGATAGACTTTCTAGGATTAAGGGTGGATTAACATGAAAATTCTTCCTCGTAATCTATGTAAATGACACTCCTAGAAAAGTATAGTATCCAAAATGAATGGTATTGGGAGAGGTCCATTGGAGTCTTTTGTTTGACTTTAAAGCTACCATGTTGCATCTGGTTTAGTACATTCTTCATGTGCTTAAAATAATAAAATTGCAGGGGATAGTGTCTGGAAGTTCCACATTCCCATCCACGCAAATAAGATAAAGCTATGTGCTAGTCATTCCTGACTCTAGGGACCGCACTCATCTCTGTTTCAAAGCCAAAGAGCCAGTGCCATCTGAAGATGTCTCTGTGGTCCTGTGGCCAGCATGACTAAATGCTGAAGGCACACAGAACACTGTTACCTTCCTACCAAAGGTGGTCCCTATTTTTCTACTTGCATTTTAAATGCTTTCGAATTGCTAGGTTGGCAGACGCTGAGACAAGTAGTGGGAGCTCATTCTATTACGCAGTGCTAGGGATTCGGACTGCCGAGCTGTCGACCTTTCTGATTTGAAAGGTCAGTATCCCTGACCACTGAGCCACTGTGTCCCTAAGCAAGTAAACCCTGGTCTTAAAACACTTTCCAAATATAAAATATAAGACTAACTACAAAAGATAGTTCTCATATTTCATTTGGCAGTAAAATTAGTTTCAGGTGTATTTTTAACTCCCTGTGAACCGCCTCGAGTTCCTTCGGGGAGAGAGAGCGGTTTATAAATTAAATTACTATTACTATTATTATTAGGTGAGATGGAGAGAACAGGGGAAAAATTTAGGCTGCAAAACAAAAATAATTCCACCTTTAAAATGTCCACCTTTGGTTTTTTTTACAAAACTGACCACTCAAAAAAAGCCCCCATCTCCTGTAGGATGAGGACAAATGTACATATTTAAACAAGCCTTTTGGTAAGTTATCCTTGAACCCTGAAATGCTAAAACTAACAAATGTCTACAAATATTTTCCTTTATTAGCAACAAATGTCTACAATGTCAATTTCATTTGTTGTATCCCCTTATATATGACAGGCTATTTGCAATATCTAATTAAAGCAAAACCCCTTTTTTGTGTTTTGTTTGAGTGATTGTCCTAATTGTTTTCTTTGTTCCAAGACTTTCAACCCACAGGCAGGACAAACAGCATCCCAAGCTCAGGTTGCCCCAAATCAATAGGCGGAATGACTTTTTTTTTTTTTTTAAAGAATGCCCCTGGGTTTTAATTATATTTCTGTGACCCTGAGATTGGAAATGGATGCCGAGGGGCTCTGTGAAGTGAATGATTTCCGCTGCTGTCTTTCATCGTTTTTGGGGCCCTTGACAAAGATTTGCAATTAGGCTACTTTATCAATGAAAATCACTGGTGCACGTTAAAACAGGGTGGGTTCGGGTTTTTTTGGTGGGGGGATGACGTATAGGAAAAGAACACAAATGGATTGTCTTATTGAAGGCTCCCACTAAAGCCTTTAGTCCCTGGGTGACCAACAACTTTGCTGTTTTATTTCAGTGATACTGCTATCTAACAGACCAGCATTTCTCAATCTTGGCGGCTTAAAGATATATGGACTTCAACTCCAAAATTCAAGGGTGGCTGGGAAATTCTGAAAGTTGAAGTCCACACAACATCAAGCCACCAAGTTGAGAAACACTGTACTAGACAGTATCTTGTGCCTCATCAGAAGTGGTGGTGATGAAGTTTTCCTCCAATTTCTGCATACTTCGGTCTGATTGCAACATTATCTAAAGTGTTTATAAACGTCCATGTACATAAGCAGTCTTTAAAATCTATAAAATAATCTAAGATGGAGAAGAGTTTCTTATATATTAAGATATCATCAAGTTTTCTATCTGGTCAAGCTCAACTCGGTGACAGCATAGGCAAATGCAGTTTTCTGGGCAATTATACAAAAAGTTATTTGCCCCAGTTTTCTTGTAGGATTTTTTTACTGTTTACTCAAAAGCCCCATCCGAGTCCTAAGCAGAGCTCATACTGCTACTTAACATCCAAAAACAGCTGAAGTTCACTCTTGTCTGTATCTATTCAGGCTGTTTATATACTGAAGTGGTTCCTCCTAGTGATTATATATTTGGGTATTCATGTGCAGGTTGTTGTCAAACTTACAACTATACTGTTGTGACAGTACTGAGAACTTACTTGCAACTGGTCCTCACACTTATGATTATCCCAATGTACTCATAATCATGCCATTGCCATTTGTGACTTACCTGGGGGCTTCTGAAACATAAAGTCAATTGGGGAATGCCAGATTAGATTAATGACTGCAAAAAAAAGGTAGCAAAATTGTCTGCAACTAATTTAACAAATGCATCACTAACAATGGAAGTTCTGGTTCCAACTGTGGTTGTAAGTAGGAGACTACATGTATTTGTGGGGTCTCTGTTGTCTCTATATAATTGATCTTTTTTATTGTTTTATACGCTGAATGTTCATGTGCGATTTGTGTTTCTGAATTGTGTGGGTGACTATAAAGCCCTCTTATCATTCAAAAGCATTTTTCGTACATATAATTTATCTCCCACAGGTATAGCAATGCAATTAAATTGTTACATTCCCCATCCCTCCACTTCCAGGTCACATTGTTGTTCTCAAGAAATAATTTCAATAAAGTTGCTTCTTGGTAAACTAAACACCTTAATTCTAATCCCCGCTGTGGAAAGTCAATGTGTTTGGACCAAAAAAATAGATCTTCCCACTTTCCCCTCTCCCTAGGCTGAAATGCACCAGTCTTCCTCCAGGTAGATTGCAATTTCTTCCAATCGTTGTGGGAGGAGAGACATGTTAGACCATGGTACCACAAAGTCAGGAATCTAGAAGCACTTTTTTTTTTGACTAACACGCTTGGTTAAGAAGCACAAGCTTCCAGGAAGCCCATGGTGTTTCTTCCAGAGATTTTTTCCATGAAGGAAAATGAGAGAAGCATAAAGGTAAGCAGACATCAAGTTATAGAGCTCAAAATAGTTCCCTGTTTTTAATCTGAGAAGAAACTGAATGCTGTCTACCCAGAAGATGACAGCTTTCCCACTGGCTGTGATCCCACAATATGCTTATACCCACAGTTAAGTGAATGACGATTTATGCAATTAATCTCATTTCTGTATTCATGAACTGAACCATGAACTAATCACATGGGTTTCAATTTGCACAACATACTATTTTACAAACTGGTTGGCTAACTTGTGCCTCAAGGTGTCGTGTCAACACGATCACTGCTTTTGCCACTGTATTCTGTTTATACCTGACCTTGTCTTTGGGAGCTCAGTGAGGCATACACAGGTATTTTTTCTCTCTTAACTCTGTGTGGTAAATTGGTAAGCCAGAGTTAGTTGTACTGGCTAATCAGTGCTTGATATTTAAATGAAAACCAAGCCCTGTCTCTTAATCACTGTTTCATATTGTAGCTCAAGTTCAGGAGAGTTCAACTTAACAGTCAATGCAAAATTCAATTAAGGCTACAAGATTGTATCATTTTACATCATGGTGGCTGGATCAGTTCCACGTCATCTCTTTTTGTAAGTAAGTAGAATGGCATCCCATTCTACTTATCCAATCTATGAGCAAGGTCAATTGTTAAAAAAATTCCAAAGAAATTCAGAAGTAGAATAGGATGTCATTCATTGGCTAAAGCTCATTCAACAGATTAAGCCATCTCAGTCTTAACTAGAACAGCCAGTAATATCACCTTTGTAACCATTGCTTGTAACAAAGAGGGATGGTCACCATCCTTTGTTGAAGAAGGAAGCCCATTTCAGTTAAGAGTGGCTCTATTATTTCTGATGGGAAGAACTTCACTGCTATACAGAGGCACTGGGCCAAGTCTTCCATTTAGCTAAGCGTTCAGAGGCAGGACGGCTATTCAGACAGGAGTGTCATTACTTAAAGTTACAGGTGTATAAGAATTCACCTGCTGCAATACTTCTGCATAACACTTAATATAAGAGCTTATGCCTGGCTCTTATTTAATTCCAGCTAACATCATTTCTAGGAAGCAGAGAAACTGCAAAACAGAAAAAGAGTTTTATTAATCTCTATGAAACCTTAATATAATTACTAGTCCATGTATGATATGATATACGCTAAATAAATAACTGCAAAACAGAACTCGGGATTTCTTCTTTAGGGCTCTGAAATATTTCAGAGGAATCAAAGCATTTGTTCCCTGGAGGTTTCTTCCCCAACTTGTCTCAGAAAGAGATTCACTTTCTGAAACCATCTCTACCGTCCACTTTAAACAGGCATAGGGAGTGCAGTTGCAAGATGCACTTCGCCAGAATTCAGTTTACTCAATTCAATTCATTTTTTAAAATAATAATAATAATAATTTGACATAGTTTTTCCCAACAGGTTGTGCAAATACAAGTGAAGTTCCCTGAAAAATGGGCTCTAGCATGAGTCTGGAAGATCAGAAGATTAAATCTCTGGTCTCTATGATCCACCCAAATTCGATCTTGCATCATTATTCTGGGACACAAATACAGCAGGTGGTGGTTGGTCCTGGCCTTTGTTTTTTTCTGATTTATTCAGAATAAGTTATTTATTTGTGAGTAGCTGTTTGTGCCGCTACGGTGGAGGTAACGAAAGAAATACTCAAGATTTCATCCTTAGCTTTAGGCATTCTTTTCTTAGGGCGGGAAGGAAATAATTATTTACAGAGAGTTAAAGGAACCTTCCCAACTGTCGCCCCGATCTCACTAGCTCACCTGCCCAACTTTCAAGGCAAAAGGGACACGCGGTCATTCAGTGGCTACGCTCCAGAGAACAAAGGTCCCCCCCTCCAGTGATTCACGCATGATTTCGGGCGGGGCTCAGGTGGGGGCGACGACAAGAGGGCGGGGACGCCCTGCGGGCTTTTTCCTTGCCCTTCAACCGAAACTCGCCCCCTCCCCCCATCTCGAGGGCGAAGGGGTTTTTGTTTTTTTCCCCCTTCTGCAAAACTAGCGCGCGCCATCAAAACTTCAGGGCGCCACGCAACCCTCGCCGGGATCAAGAAAGAGAAGAGCGGCTCGGCTGTCTCTCCCATGGGGGAAAGAGAAGACCGCGGTGAGCCAGTTTTTTACGCAATTGCCCACCGCACGGCAACCCTCCCCCCACCGACAGTACACCTGTCGTTTCGTACTCCTGAGGAAAGGAAAAGAAATTCCCTTCTTCCTCCTACCTTGCGTTATTCCCGCTTTATGGCAGGAATTTAAAAGACAAGACAAAGGAAAGGGAAAAGAAACTCAAGGACATGGGGGATGTTCAAGATCTTTCGTCCGAAACCCACCAGTTAGGATTAGAATAGATTTTTTTTGTCTTATAGAAGGAAGATCACTTGAGATTTAATTATCCTGAATATTGCTAGCCGCCCAGAGTCATGAATTAGAGATGGGAGACCATTTAAAATCCCGTAGATATATGAAGCAAATAAATAAATGGAGATTAACGATGGCCGTATTCAATACAGCTGGTTAAAATTTGGGATTAACTCCCCCTCCCGCAAAGTACATTTGGGATACGTATAAACCAACCCAGATCCATTAGGCATCGGCGCGCCTGGGCGCTCCCTGACTCTCAAAACAGCAGGTTGTCCCAAACGCTCCGCTAATAACACGAGGCTCTTCTGAGCTGGAACAGAGAACAGGTGTCGGATTCGAGTCTCCCTCGTCTTCATTAAAGCCTTTTAAGGTTGGGGGCATAACAAAAGTGTCTTGGCGCCACCAAACACTGCCCCCTGATCCACAAGTTTTCAAGACTGATAAAACTCAGCGTTCATATCGCTAGATGATCGCCACCACTACAATATACAAGTGCGAGCATTTAAATATATATACAGTGTGTATATATATCTATATACTCGCGCGCTCTCTCTCTCTGTGTATGTATAAATGTGTGTATGTATGTATTCCGTTCATACCATGAAAGCCAAGTATTCCGTCTCCCTCATCAAGACCCGACTCTTACCTGTTCAGTTAGAGATAAAGTTTCAAGTTCGTTTCCACAGCCGGATACGACGCTGCAATGGATAAATGCACACACCTTTCTATATGGGGCCGGCTATATACCCCTCTCGTCCCCCTCATCCCTCCCCAAACCACACCCCTCCCATCCCGTGATGACGTCACCCACAGGTGAAACTGGCGATTTGGGACAGGAAGCGAGACGAGAAACAAGACCCCAAAGCGAACGAGGGAGGCGAGGGTGGGGTGGGGTAGGGTGGGGATTTCGGCTGTTTGGACGCAACATGCTTGTACTATTATTGCGGTTCCTCACGTTGAATGGGGTGGAAGGACGAATCCCGGGCTTCAGCGGGGCTTGCCAAAACCTTGCAAGACGAGATTGAAAGGGAAAAGTGACTAGTCGTAGGGACGTTTCTAGGAACTAGTTTCGCGCTGAATCAGAACGGCCTCTGGGTTTTTTTTTGTTTTTGTTTTTGCAGGAACACAGCGAGTATCTTTATAAGTCGAGGTTAAGCAAACCACGGCTGGACGCACTAGGTTAATATGGCCACTCTGAAACCAAGGAGTTCTGATGATCTTCATTTACAAATGGTTTGGGGTGCTCCTTTTCTTTTGAGATGACTTCTGCTCTTTATTTGGGTCTTCCTGCCTGCCTGTCTGTCTGTCTGTCTGTTGGTCCACCCATCCACTCATCCATCAATCTGTCATTCATCCATAAAATCAGAAGTCTAGCCACAACTTTTCCAACTAGCAAATGTCAATAAAGGGTATAGGTTTTCATGAATTGCAGCTCACAATACCTTATACCTCTTAATGAACTTAATTAGCTGGAAAAGGTGCCATAGGAACTTACTGATTTTTAAAGGTTTTTTTTTCTCTCGTCATCATAGACTAATGTGGTTCTGCTACTCATTCCATAAATGGCACACGGGACTTTGTCCTGTTATTTCACTGATTTATTTGCAAAGCTTTCTGTCTTTTCCAGCTACAAAGAGACCATCTGTCATAGGACCTTGGATTGAGTTTTAGTAAACTGCCTTCTACACCTGATGGGAGAAGGACCTCTGCCCCCTCATCCAAGGCTTCAGATTAGGGCTTCTGGATGTACAGACAAGCAAGTCACTGTTCCAGCCACAGTTTCTCCAGTCTGGTATGAATGTACTAGTATTGTTCTGTTTTACAGGATGGTAGTGGGAGAAAAGAAGTCACTTGATCATGCTGGCTGGAGAAGTCTGGGAGCTGAAGTCCTTCAGACTTAAAGTTGCAAAGGTTGGAGACCCCTAATGTAGATAGAACATTTAGAAAGAAATAGGGGCTCAGTGGCTAAGACGTTGAGTTTGTTGATCAGAAGGTCGGCAGTTCAGCGGTTCGAATCCCTAGCGCCACATAATGCAGTGAGCTTCCGTTACTCGTCCCAGATTCTGCCAATCTAGCAGTTCAAAAGCATGTAAAAATGCAAGTAGAAAAACAGGAGCCACCTTTGGTGGGAAGGTAACAGAGTTCTCTGTGCCTTTGGCATTGAGTCATGTTCGCCACATGACCACAGAGATGCCTTTGGACAGCATTGGCTCTTCGGCTTTGAAAAGAAGATGAGCAACACCCCTAGAACCGGAAATTACTAGCACATATATGTGAGGGGAACCTTTCCCTTACTGTAGAAAGGAGAGATTCAATATGATGTAGTAGTTATCAGGATATATAGACTGGGAGACTGAATTCAATTCTGCCTTAAGCACAAAGCCAGCCGGATGACCTTGGGCCAGTCAATCTCTCTCAGATTTAGGAAGGAGCCAGTATTTTTTAAAAGCTTGGGGAGGGGGGGAACTGCAGTGACTTATCCAGGCAGTTGCCTGGACTCAAAAACAAACTTGAAACCTCCCCCACCTCCTCCCAAAAATGTCCCTGTATTATTGCTATTGCCATATTTCAGATTAACTGACAGCACAGAAAAGATTTGGAATTCAATAGTCCTGCTTTCTGTCCTCTATTTGCTCAGAGGAACTGTTATTCAGACATGGTAAGATAAACTCTATGGTTTGGTTTGGTTTGGTTTATTTAATTTATATACCGCCCTTCTCCCTCTCGGGACTCAGGACGGTGAACAGCCACAATAAAAAGAAGAAATACAAAAATTAAAATAGCAGTGTTTTAAAAACTCACCTCTTTACGCAGGCCGGCCTGGCCTAATGACGGTCCCGTTTTTAGTTTAATTTAGGCCCCCCTAAATTTTTAAGTGGGTTTATTTTAGTTTTAATTTTTAACATGTCCTAGGGGTAGTTTTAATCGGGTATATTTTTTAGCACAGGGCGTTAATATTTAATATAGTTTTAATTATTTATTACTGTTATTTGTATTTGTTTTAAATTTTCTGTGCACCGCCCCGAGTCCCTTCGGGGAGAGGGGGCGGTTAACAAATCTAAATAAATAAATAAAATAAATATTAAACAGTTTGGCCTCTTAATTATAACACCCAATGCTAAAACCCCATTAAAAGTCTGACAGGCCGGCTGCACAAAATAAATGTATCTTCAGGGCCTGACGGAAGAGATGTAGGTCTGTGATCATGCATAATTCAGGGGATAGGTCATTCCACAGGGCAGGAGCTGCCACAGAAAACGCTCTCCCCCTGGGGATTGCCAGCTGATATTGTCTGGCCGACGGCACCCTGACGAGGCCCTCTCTGTGGGAGCGGACTGGTCAGTGGGAGGTATTTGGCAGCAGGAGGCGGTCTTGCAGGTAACCAGGTCCCTTGCCATGGAGTGCTTTAAAAGTGGTTACTAGTACCTTGAAGCGCACCCGGAAAGCTACAGGCAGCCAGTGCAGCTCACAGAGGAGGTGTCACGTGGGAGCATTTAGAGTGCTCCTGGGGGCTTGGGGCCCCCCAAATTGAGCAAAAAGCAGCTCATATTTTGCTCGTTTTTGTCCCCCCCCAGCCCCCAAGAGCTCTCTGAAAGCCTCCTACAGGCTATGCATGACTATTTTGGTGAAGGGGCAGGGGCTTCAGGAAGCAAATAAAATAAAATAAAATGCTGTATTCAGTATATAAGACGCACCCAGATTTTCAGCCTCTTTTTTGAGGGAAAAAGGTGCATCTTATACTTTAAAAAATACGGTAGTTCAGGGTACTGATTTTTCAGAATCAAAAAAGGACTTCTCTGGCTCTGTATCTTCTGGTAATTAGTATCCTTTAAAAAGGAATTAGGAAACAGAAATAGGGGAAGAAAACATGGAGATACCTGGTTGAATTTGGAGAACTTGTAACAGAAAATTCAGAATACTTACACCAGTTCATGTATAAATTGTTGCCAAAGTGATTCACAAGGCCAAAAAAGTCAAAAAGTATAGAATTAAATTGGTACAGAACTTAAAACAATAGGCCACAGTGGGGATGCTAATGGAAGATAAATATTAAATTTACTACAGATAAAAATGGTACATGTGTACATTTTTTGCTTTAATTGTTAAAATAGGTTACTTGTATAAAAATGGGTGGAAATGTATATCTTTTTCATGTTTAACGCCAATGCCATAATGTTCAACAACTTTGTAAGACGATTCATCCTAGAAAGAAACAAATTTTAAATACTAAATTTTCCAAGTCTTTTATTTCTACAAAGAATATAGAGTTGCCAACAGAAGAGAATATTTGTAGCTCAGGGTTCAACTGTGTAGTCTTTGGTGCCCTCTGAGCTTGATTGTTTGCTTACAGATGTTTCATTACCCAACTAGATAACATCATCAGTACCAATGGGCGTGTTTTTCTCCTTGGTAGTTCCTAGACCAAGCTAAACCCAAAAACGACAAGCGAATTCCTCGAAGCTTGTCACTTAGTCACATCAGTCATCAATGTACAGAGAGATAAACCACATTTACATACAATAAAAAAGTTAAGAAGGAAACAAAAAGACTAGAACGAATTCTCTTTTGCAGCCTACTTTCAGACAAGCAGGGATTGACACCAGACAAACAACCAAGCAGAAAACAATATTTTAATCAAGGAATTACCAAGGAGAAAATCACAGCATCATCAAAACTGGTAGGGGAAGCTTTTTATAATATAAGCAGCTACTGTAATGTGAAAACCCACACCCACTAGCACTGATTGTATCTAAGTCAGGTAATAAAACATGTGCAAGCCAACAACCAAACCCAGAGAGCATCAAGGACTTCATAATAGAATTGGCTCTGAACATAACAGTTGCTAAAATATTTACCAGAAACAACACAAATGATGCATCTGTCAAGAATCTTTAAATCCAGGTCCTATATTGAATTTGTAAACAATTTATAGTCTATAACTTTGCACATCAATTTGTACTGCCATCGAAGTTTGACTTTTGCCTTAACATAACATTAGATCTTCCAGATTTGTGATATGGATAGATTTTCTTAGACTAGATAAATCCTATGAATTTTATGTTCTGATTATTTATTTAATATTGTCTGCCTTTCTTAATCCTTGAATATGGATTTGATTTTAATATCAGTTTTAAATTATTGCTTTGATACAAGGACACTTTATATGCAAGACAAATCTAGTGCTATTTTGAATTTTAAATTTTATATAGCTCTGTACATCTTTTTTTGTACTATTTTTTCTTTGTTGCACTTTCAAATGTTCAGATCAAGTAAAATGAAAAGGGGCGGGGCAGGACAATTAGAAAACTAACTTTTAAGTCTTAAGAAAATTGGTTGCATGATATAATACAATGGTAGTCAACCTGGTCCCTACTGCCCACTAGTGGGCATTCTAGCTTTCATGGTGGGCGGTAGGGGTTTTATCCAATACTGAAGCACTTTCCTTTTTTTAATTTAATGGACTTCCCTACTTTATAAATCACCATTACTGTGGAACCGGTGGGCGGTTAGAAATTTTTATTACTAACAGAGATACAAAAGTGGGTGGTAGGTATAAAAAAGTTGACTACCCCTGATATAATAGCACTTTTCAAATACCTGAAAGGATGCTATGAGGGAAAATGTTATTGCTCTAGAGCAGGGGTATCAAACTCAAGGCTTGCAGGCTGGATACAGCCCATGGGGCGCTCAAATCTGGCCTGCGGTGCCGGCCTGGAAATAGTTAAGGACCAGCCCGAGTGCCTCTGCTGGCCAAAATAGGGCACCAGGGAGGCTGAGTGCAGCTCCCCTGCGTCCTATTTTTGCCCTGGATGGTTTCTTGCGTCAACTCTGCATCCCATTTTGGCCAGCAGAGTCCTGCTAGCCAAAATGGGATCCATGAGACATCCATTTCATCTCCCGCCTCCCTCCAGCTGGCCCGGGGAGAACTAGGGGACTGGAGACTAAAACATATGAAGAATGGCTGCAGGAACTGGGTATGTCTAATTTAATAAAAAGAAGGACTAGGGGAGACATGATAGCAGTCTTCCAATATCTCAGGGGTTGCCACAAAGAAGAGGGTG
>JAPKID020003699.1:0-12165 GCA_026931265.2 Tropidonophis doriae
GCTGCAGCTGCTGCTGCCATGCTGCCGCTATGGAAGATAGCCTGGTCTGTGCCTTCGGGGGGGCTCAGCCTCCAGCAGCCCCTCCGCTCCCAAGGCAGCCCCCCCACACGCCACTTCAGCAGAAGCCTCTATTTGCTCTGCAGGCTCAGTACAGCATCCCCGTGGAACTGCAGGTAGCCTCCCCCCCCCCAATGGTGTCCCGCTTTACAAATTTAAAAATCTGGTCACCTTAGGTATATACCGGTTCAATAAATTACTCAAAATTTCCACCATCGCTTCTCCAGAACTAGTCAGAACCTGCTGAATACTACCTCTGGTCCCAACCCCTGGTCCATGAACTAGCACTGGGCTGCAGTATGCACAGGCAGAGCAAACAACAGAAGCTCCATTCATGGTATTAAGGCACTAAGCAAAACCATGCCCCCTCCAGTCTATGGGGAAACTTTTCTCCACGGAATTGGTGCCCAAAAGGTTGGGGGCCACTGGATTAAATGATGTTTTTGCTCCAGAACACCCAATATCTTCTGCTACTAAATACACAATTTCACCTAGCCATGCTTGCTGCTTTTAAAATGTTTTAGCCCATATATCCCTTCTGAGTCTCAGTTCATTGCTACCGTATGCAACATATATATATATATATATTTAATGAGCTTGAGGAAAATGCCAACCCTGTAACACAATGGGGAAGACCCTTTGTATAAGTTTCCGGCCAACAACCATCGTTTTCCTTTGTCTGCCTTTTCAATTTTTCAACCATTATGTTTGTGGCACATGATTCATAGTGTTCAACCGTGCCCAGGGCTATTGTTTATCTTTTTGCCTTGATATTTTGAAGTTCTTCTCTCCCACCCACCCCTTACTAGAGTTCTATTGAGCAAGGAAATAATTGCCCTGCAACTATATCAAACAAAAGTTAGCAACTGAAGAGATCTCAGAGCCCTACTGCTAAAGAATATAAATAAACACTGATCTTGTTGAACCTTATGATACCTACAAAAAGAGTTTAAGCAAAAAAAAATACTGTACATACTTTTAAAAACAGTAGTTCGCAGATACTAGGCCCATAGAAGGACCTATCTTTTGTGCTGAAATCAGGGATCAGCTGCTTTAGTTTCTGCCTGCTAAATTGACTCCAGGTCCATAATTCATATTTATCACAACAGGAAACTTTATCTGGCGGTCTTTCATCTAATCCCACCAAGAGGCCTGCTTGGTATCCAGAGAATGAGAAGATGACTTGAGAATACAAATGGGAAAGCCAACTTGAGTGGCATATTGAAATCAGGCAGGGAGGCAGTACTTTTTGTAATAGTTTCACTATGTTTTTCTAAATCTGGATTTTCACAAAGGCTTGTGCAGAATGGGGAGGACAGTCTAGAAGAAGGCCTTAAAAGTTAGAAGCAAAACTTAAAAAGGCAGAATCTGATAAGAGATGGAAGGGTCTCAACACACACACACACACACACACACACACAATTAAAGAGGCATTTGGATGACAATGGGAATACTGACTAAGGGAGGCATCCTCTTAGAGAATTCAGAACAAGCAACAAAGCTCTCAATAGGAATCACTATTGTTAGGTATGGTGGCTCAGTGACTAAGATGCTGAACTTGACAATCAGAAAGTTTAGCAGTATGGTGGTTCGAATCCCTAGCGCCCCTTAATGGAGTAAGCTCCCATTATTTGCTCAGCTTCTGCCAACCTAGCAGTTCAAAAGCATGTAAAAATGCAAGTGGAAAAATAGGGACCACCTTTGGTGGTAAGGTAACAGTGTTCCCTGTGCCTTCAGCATCTAGTCATGCTGGCCACATGACCTGAGAGACATCTTCAAACAGTGCTGGCTCTTCAGCTTTCAAATGGAGATGAGCAACACCCCCTAGATTTGAGAATGTATAGCATATATGTGCAAGGGGAACCTTTACCTTTACCTTATTGTTAGATGTTGTCCCCTGGTATTCCTGTCAGCACTGTGAGTTATTAGAGAAAATAGGGACCAAGACAAAATTATCTGTTTCACTTTTTTTATTTTCAAGCATATATTCTATTTCTGGAGATTCTTAAGACAAGATGAAAGAATAACCCAGGATAAAGGTGAAAACAGAAGTATATAAATGTAAGAGCATGTGAAGATTATCTAGTTTTAATAGGTGAAAAACCTCCAGGAGGAATAGATATACTAATGAAGAAACTTAGTAATTTGGAGCATTAGATGGATTCAAATTAATAAAGACAAAACTAAACTATTAAAAAAATATGACTACAAAAGATAAAAAAGAATTTCCAGGGAAAACTGGTTTTAAGATTGAAAAAAAAGTTACATATTTGGGTATCATTATACCCAATATGAATTTCATATTATTTCAGAATAAGTGTATGAAGATATGGGTTGAAATTAAGAAAGATTTATTAAGATGGGAAAAATATACATAATTCTCACTGTTTGGTATAATTTATGTGATAAAAATGAATATATTGTTTAGGGTGATATTTTTTTATTTCGAACAATAGCAGTTTTGAAAAGTGATCTAGCATTTAAACAAAGGCAAAAAGATATATCTAAATTTGAATGGCAAAGTAAGAAGCTAAGGATGAAAAATAAAATACTGCAGAATGCAAAGGATAGATCAGGGGTAGTCAACCTTTTTATACCTACTACCCACTTTTGTATCTCGATTAGTAGTAAAATTTTCTTACCACCCACTGATTCCACAGAAATGGTGATTTATAAAGTAGGGAAGTCAATTAAATGAAAAAAAGGAAAGTGCTTCAGTATCGGACAAAACCCCTACCACCCACCATGAAAGCTGGAACGCCCACTAGTGGGCGGTAGAGACCATGTTGACTACCACTGGTCTAGCCTAATACCTTAACTAGCAACTCTCTACCCAGTGTGCTGCACAAGTGAAAATTTACCAAGTATTCCAATGACCTGCAACATTCTGATTCCAACAGTTGGAATGGCAACATTTGGCCTTAATAGAAAATAAGCAGTGATATCAGTTCTAAAAGTTCATACAAATTAACACCTAAAGCTGGAGACACTTTGGAAATTTGTTCCTTTTAAAAGATGAAGCATTCCCAGTGCTTTATCCTTTGACATGCGCATCTGCAAGTTCTAATGTAAAGTACTCTGATACTAATTTAAGTAGTTGCCTTTGCTGGAATTTGTGGGTTTGCATACTTTAGACAAGTTGTTTACACAGTCTTTGTTGTGGCCTTGTGCTAACATTGAAATACATAATATATGAATGGTACAGAGAACCCCTGGTGGGATCAACAGCTTCTTATATGCCCCTAATGTGTATGTCAGATAAAAATGCTATGCCTCTGAGCAAAAACGGAGGAGTAAAAACAATGTTATGGCAAGATAGCATCCCCCTGGCATGGCTCGTAAAGATCAGTGTGACTAACTCTAAAGAAAAGTCACGCTCAATTGTTTGTTTTCCTTGCTTAAGCTAATGTTGCACAGGGACAAATATGGGCTGTATTGTTCTCAGTTCACATTATTCTCTCTGTCACCAGAATGAGGTGCCGCAGCATCTTTAGACTTGAATTCTTCCCATTAAACATTCTTCTGAATTCAGAGCATGGACTTTATTTTTTTTGCAAAAAGACTGGAAATGTAATTGGAGAAGTGTATTTATGCTGAGCCTTTTGCCCCAAGGGTCTCTTGGTTTATGTTATGTGTTTCAAAACTGTCAGTTTGCTGGAATCTGACTGAAACATTTAACTGTTGGGTTATGGTCAATCCTGTGGTGTAGTAGGACACGTTTTCCTTTTAAATAGAATCTAAATGAGTTAGTGGGAAGAATGCAAGTTAACTTGGAGTGTTGATGGGATGCTTCATTTATTTTTCTCTTCAGAAAGTTAAGGAAGCTAAATGTGGTCTCTTCTGCGTGGCCAAGCAATGATGCATTTCCTTCTCACTGAGTCAGGCAGTGAATTTCTGTTATTGAACATGAAATTTCGATTTCTCCAGTTCTAGTCCAACACTTTAACATTGCTTGTGCTACTGGGGAAGTTTAGGTCAGAACAAGTGCATGAATATCTTTGCAGGTGAAATATTCTGCCTAGGATCTATTTAGAGTGAGGAATGGTTAGTTTCAGAATTGAAAAATGCATGGCTTTGAGTCTGGATTTACCTAATGTTTCAACAACCAGACCTCTCTTTTCCTTATTACAGGCAAGCATGTCCCTTTCAGGAGCTTTTATTTTTGTTTGCAAGTCAGTTTACCACTCCATAGTCAATGCTAAAAGGAATGCTATAACACAGAAAGCAAGGCTGTTACTGCCCTGGATCAAGTTGTGGGCTAAAACGGATAGTTATATTTAGAATAAAGAACATCGACTCATACAACTAGAAGGGATCTTGGAGGTCTCGCTCAAGGCAGGAGACCTTATACTATCTTGGTCAAATGGCTGTTCAATCTATTTTTGAAAATCTCCAATGATAGAGCATCCACAACTTCCAGAGCTATTGTCGAGGCTGAATCTTTCTTTAACTAGCTTCCACCCATTACGTCTTGTCCTCTTCTCAGATACTTTGCAGAATAAGTCAATCCCCATTTGTTTGGATCCAAAGATATTTGGCTTAGGTTGGATAGGAAGATAATCACAAAACTACTGTCAGAAGTAATACAATGAGTTAATGAAGATAACATCCATCCCATCCTCCAAAATAGGCAAAGGAAAGGGAGAGAAAAAAAGCAAAATAAAATAAAATGAACAATTCTGGTCCATAAAGTAACTTCCAATATGCAAATACCATGGTGGAGTCATTGTATTTAATGAGATTGTTAACTAGGTTCATTTCTGGCCTGGCTTCCTCTTAACTGAGTAGTGTGTGTCTGTTTATATGGTTTTAGTAATGAACTACTTTTTTAACAATGCAGTGGAGTGGATTTTAAAAAGTGGAAGAATAAATTTCCAGTTATTGGGTGTATAAAGCTGTGATGTGAAAAGTTTGTCTAAGATACTTATTCTCAAACATTCAGAGGATCTCTTTATATTCATAAAAATGAGTGAGGATTCCAAAGATACTTAGTTTATGTGGATGGTATATCAATATTTACTATTTCAGAAATTAAAACTGAGAAATGCTAACATATTTATTTGATTTTGCCGATCACCTGAAAAAGTCTCAGGCTGTTCTTTGAGAACTGCTGCTCTAAGCTACCCATTTTCAGCCTAAACCCAATTGTGCACAATCACTGGATGGTTTGTTTAGCTGTTGTCTACTTCTTTCTTTGGGGTAAGATGTACGGCTTTCTAGGCAGGCTGTGGTGTTAAAAGACAACATGTCTAAATTTAACTGGTGTAATTATTGGTTTTTCTCAACCTGAAAACATAGGGTGTCTCAGGGGCTCCTTTTGGTTATATCTTTTGTAATTATATATAAACACCTAATAATGTCTGCTGCCTTTTGTAGCATCATGATCAAAACTAGAAAACCTATAAATTGAAGGAATGGGAGTTCTTCACCATTGTTGATGATCTCAAAAGTGAAGAAAGGATTCAAACTGGGGGAAGCCTGAATTAAGCCGGCCAATCTAACCAATATTATCCAAATCAAGTCAGCCAGACAAAAATCAATAAGTCAAAAACACGTACACCCACAAGCACAAACACACACATCCTCTCTCCCACATGCATTCTATCAGGTATAAGACATGAAGACAAGCACCATAAATAAGATCTGTTAATTCCCCTTTGCTTCACTATGTTAAAAGTCTTTTATGTATAAAGAAAGTGCTGTATTCTACTCCCAATGTAATCTGTTTTGGCCATCTGAGTTACTCAATCCTTCTTAACACCCAGTTCTCATCTCCAAATGTGACTTCAGCATGATGCTTAGCTTATAGCAGCACTGTACATTACATGACAGAGAAATGCATTCATAGGCATAGATTTTGTCAATTCCACATTTTGATGCTATGTGGAACAGAAGAAGATGGTTCTGAAATTTGCAGCTGAAGAAAACATAACTCTTGCAAAAAAGGGAAATTATTCTGCACAAATCCCGTATAATGGTCTAATATTATTGTAATGCATTCAAAGCAATTTCTTTCTAGTTATTTTACTAAATTAACCTAACTTTCTCAGCTTGTCATATTTGCTAGGTTGAACACGCCTAATGAACAGGATTCTAAAAGTCAGAACTCAAGCCAGTTTCCTCCTTGGACCAGCTTGTGAAGATTACAGGATGAACTGAATTGGGAGAACCCTATACTGCAGGGCAATGAACCATAACAGCCATCAACACCAGCCATTCTTTTTGGCTAGGATCTTCGAAGAACATTTGGATGTAGTCTAACATTTCTGGAGGACTGCTGATGATGGGAAAGCAATTTTATTTTTTATTTTTTAAAAAAAGTTTTTTATTTTTTATTTTTCAAGATATAAACATTTCATCTTTCCTTGAACAGTGTGTCATCTGGGTACAAATATCTCTGCGCAACAGCTTTCAACATTTACATCATTCACATTAATATTAAATCTCTAATCTTAAAATTGTAATATATTAAGTAATTGAACATTATTAACCTTTTCATTTTCCTTTTAACATATCTTCTAATAAAAATACAAATACTAACATTGTATCATAATTATCTTCTTCATCATAATACTAATAAGTATCATCTTGTTTATACCTCTATCTTAACATATTTTCTACTCTTTTTAGTCTTCTTCCCTCATTTCCAATTTCTCTTTTTCCTCTAACCATTGATGAAATATGGGAAAGCAGTTTTAAAGATCAATGATTTTAGACCAGTTTCTCTGTCTTGTCCTAGGACATATTATTGTGTGTGACAAAACATAAATGGCTCAATGCTATGTGCAATGCTTTGAAAAGTCTTTTTGTATCATTAAGGAACTCATTTTTGGTTTCATCTAGTTTTTATGTCTTTCTATGTGCCACAGATTCACAGGATTCCACAGTAATAACTGATAAATATTCTTTGAAGGTGATGTCATAATGACTGACTATTTTAGAAATATGATGGATGCTGTATATTCTAAAATAGTTGATCAATTGATATGGGACATTAATGAAGCACAGTAACACTAGCTGATGTTCTCTGTGACTGTGGCCTAAGGACAGGGATATAAAAATGCAGCTCAGAAGTCACATGCAGCCCATTCACATCTGTTCTGCACACCCCAGTTCCCTTAGGATCCAAATGTCCAGACCTTTTTTGTGTTTGGAGGACGGCTTTTTTGGGGTGGGTGGGGAGAAAGACCCCTTAAAAAAATTGATCCCAGCCCTATTCACTGTTGGAAAGTATTACTCAATATGGCAGAATATTTCAAGAATGCTCCTTAGTTTTAGGGAAGTTGGGAACTCCCATCCTACAATAAGATCCAAAATAAATCTTCAGGATTTCAGGATCCAGGATTCCTGGACTGCCAAGAATGTATGTGTTTCCAAAGGAAAGGTGGAGTTTGGGCTTCTGGGTCCTTTGGTATGCTTTGGAACTGAAGAAATGGGCAACTAATTGAATCACTTATCTGAAAAGGCATTGTGAATTAATTTTCGTGTGATCTTATCTACATTTTCATTTCAGATTTTGAATTGCCTGTGTAATGGGGCTACTTTGTGAAAGGCAGGTGGTTAATTTAGTGGAGAACAGTAAGAAAAAAAGATGTTGCACCCTACATGCATAGGTAGAAGGTTAAGAGTTTCCAAGCCACATTTATTCTAAAATTAAGGGAACGCGCCAGTTGCAAACATGCAAATCTGTATGATTTATATCCTGACTGGTGCAATCAGCCACAATCATGAAATTCACTTAGCTGGATGAGGACTCCAGCTACTTCTTTATAATTAGGCTGTTATCATATTCCATTTAATCCTCAAATCAATTCCTGTATTTAAAATTAAGATGCTATGCCAATTATGTAAAATTAAGTTTTATCAGTAAAGTAAATAAACACCGAAGCATGCCAGTTAGGGTAATATAATTAAAAATGAAACATGATATGTCTCTCCTATCTTTCATTGGTGATGATGTGATTACCTCGGCATTGAAAAAAAATTTGCATTGCTTTGGCTAGAAATTAATGCTAGTTTTTAGCTATTAGTTAGTCTGTACTTTTAACATGATGATCTTTAGCCCAGATATCCCAAGGTACACATGATTAACAATTATTAGATGAAGTGCAAGCTGAATTCCTAAACCTCATCATTCCAGATGTGTCAGAGTTCCTATTATCAGAATTTCAAGCTAACATATTTCAAATTGGCCATGATGATTAATAATTTTGAGAGGTGTAGTCCAAACGTAGGATTAGGGCTAAAGTATTTGGAAGACATCAGAAATGAGAAAGCTAGGATACATTTCTGTTATTTATTATGAAGATTGGTTGCCCAGTCAGACAAATGTTTAGACTGGATTTGGCATTTTTGTCCACTTATTGAATTCTTTCCAAGGACCTGGGATAGGCAAATATTCTGTAATAATACTAAAAGTATCATTGCAGGATGGTTTTATAGTTTCAAGTAAAGCTTTTGTATTTTATTGATGGTGATTTTTGTTGATGCTGTTGGTATTCAAGTGGTGCTCCAAATGTTCTGGAATTGCACCCTATTTCTATTAATATTACCCTTTCTTATAAGGATGTAAACTGAGTAGTGCAGTTTTTTGCAGTTCTGCTGGTGTTATTACAGGAAGCTGCAATTTGTTGATGTATCTTATAAAATTCGTGGACACGGTATCAAATGGCCCAATGTTTCATCCATAATTGTATAATTTCAATGACCATGGTCGTGCTACTTTGTGATTTTTTTTTCAGTTCATTTTCTTCAACTCTGGCATCTGATACCGTGTCCACGAATGTCAATAAATTGCACGTTTCTGTTTTTGACAACTATACCGGGCATGCTGTGTTTCAAATGATGATTCATTTGTATTTGAAGGTCCCACAAGATCTTCACCTTCTCATTTTGGATAACTTTTTCTACTTTATGTTCATATGACTTTCTGGAAACAGGTAAATTGTTTAAACAATGTGAAATCACATGCAAGTTATTTAGCTTGTAATGGCCTTCATTTGAATGGAGTTCTTCCCTAAAACCTAAACTGTCATAATACCCAGATAGTCCTTGACCCATGACTACAATTGAAACTAGAATTATGATTTTAAGTCATGGTTGTCATTGAGCGAGACATCAATATGACCACCTCGCTTAATGACCTCAATCCTGGCTTTCCCCCTTGTGATTGTTAAGTGACTACACTAGTTGTTAAGTGACACATGAAGTCCTTCAGTGATGGGAAGACCCTGGGAGACCTGCTAGACACCAAGAGACAAATTATAGCACCTCCACAACTGACATATGCCATGCTCTGAGCTCCCAAGGCCTCTCCCACTCCCTGAAGCACAGTTTCTCACCCCACCCTACAGCTTCACCCACCCACCTGCTCCTATCTATCCCTCACCTACCTACCCCTATCATCCCACCTCTCTGGATCCCTTGAGCCTATCTCCCATCTCTCTGGATCCCCCCACTCCCTGAGGCACAGTTTCTCATCCCACCCTACAGCTTCACCCACCCCTATCTATTCCTCACCTATCTACCCCTATCATCCCGCAAAAGCACACCAGCATGCCTTCCGTCCCTGTCCTGCTGTCTCCATTTATTTGTACTCATTTCCTTTGTTCATGTCCATGTTTATACTTATACTTGTTATCTTGTACATGTTTGACAAACTAACTAACTAACTAACTAACTAACTAACTAACTAACTAACTAACTAACTAGGACTAGACCTAGACCTAGACCTAGACCTAGACCTAGAACTACACCATTCCTAATGGTTATTGTCACTGTTACTGTTGCAGAGGTCCTTTTCTCCAAACAAGGGAAGGGAAATAGAATATTAAGATTGCCAAGAATATTAAGATTGCCAACACAATAATATTGATGCAGCTCTACTTTTCTAAGCTTCTGGCTTCCTCTTTGCTGCTTTTTGTATTCTTACTATCTTCCGGTTCAGTGTAACAGCTGTATTATTAATGAACTTCTGCTTTTATTGCTTTATTGGGTCCTGTTTTCTACATGAAAATTATCCATGGAAGAATTATTAATTCCCTTCCATTATTTTTAATTTTCTTTTTAATTGTGAAATAGTGCTGTGTTAGTCTTCCTGAGGTGGAAGGGAAACAAGCAGTTAATTAGAATTCATGTGCATTATGGTTACATTCCACAATTTCCTCTATCTGGTACATTGAAGATTATGTTGTAAAACAAATATATTTAATAAATGCCAGTTCATTGCAACACAGCATGGCTTTCTATAAAACAGAAGACTTGCCTTCTTTTCTACAAATTTTTACATAGAGATATAACTGGAACTTATTAGTTTGTCAACACTCAATGGCTGCTCAGTGTGTAAGAAGCCATCCAGCCTATTACTGATGGTATTTTAATGGATTACATAATTAAGGAGAAATATTTGCACTTTTATTAAGATCACTTCAGCAGGATTTTAATAACTATGCCACTGCCAATGTAGCAGGTAAATAAGATATACCCTTTTCATAATAATATTTATATTAATTTTTCCTTTAATCACATTTTACAGGGCTATTAGCAATAAGAACATGGGCAGAAACAACACAATGTATTTCTCTTCTAAAATGAAAGCTTTCAGATATACTAGCTTGTCTTTCCTGAAAAGAGTTTGATGCATTATATAGCTTGGTCTCTATTCTGTTGCAAGGATGTTTTATGTCCATGATAATTTATGTGGATAAACAACAATCTATAAAGCTAACCCCATCTGCTCAGGATTTTAGGAAGGCTAATCCTGCTGTAGCAAAATCATGAAACTGCATCTCACTTACTTTGGCCATGTCATTTGGGGGGAATTCCCTGGAGAAAGCAATAGAAGAGTTAGTGGTAAAAGGAAATCAGGCTGTCAAAGAACATGATGGCTTGACACCATCAAAGCTGAAAACAGCCAGAGCATAGAAAAACTTAATGAAGTAGTGCAAGATTGGAAGATGTGGAGAAACCTGGCCCATAAAATCACCAAGGGTCAGACTCAATTGAATGAGTTGAGTAACATTGTACTGCAAACCAGGGCATACAAAACCTTTGCCAGACCAATTCTTGAATACAGCTCATCTGCCTGGAATCCCCACTGTTTAATGGACATTAATATAATTGAGTGAGTCCAAAGGTATTTCACAAGAAGAGTACTCCACTCCTCTGCTCACAATAGAATACTTTATGCCACTAGACTTGAAATTTTGGACATGGACAACCAAGTTGCCTAGGGTCTAACCTTAGCTTAGTACACAAAATTTTCTGCTACAATGTCCTACCTGTCAATGACTACTTCAGCTTCAACTGCAATAATATACAGGCAAACAATAGACATAACTCAAAGTAAACTGCTCCAAACTAGATTGCTGAAAATACGACTTCAGCAACAGAATAGTCAATGCCTGGAATGACTCTGTTATTACATCCTCAAACCCCCAAAACTTTCACCTTAAACTTCTACTGTGGACCTTGGAGTAAGTTCTTTGCCACCCTATGATTCTCTGAGTCTGATTCATCTATATAAATAAAAATGTAAAATAGTTTGTGCAAAGCCACTAATCTCAGAAAGTACTGCACCAATTGGCACCAAATTTTCACACAATGTTCCCAAGGACTTCCAATGCAATCATACGTACATTTTGTGTGGCTGGCACATGTATGTCATGTGCAAGCAGCACAAACATAAAAGCTATGCACTTCTCAGTTTTTCACCTCCCTGTAGCTGCTCCCATCTGGCTGCTTCTTATGATGTGCCACACACATGCCCCTCACATTTCCAATGATCGTTTCCTCAGCAACCAAATAAGCCTGTAATGTTCCCACACTGCATGGAGGTCTACTGGGCCCAAAACTAGACATGGGGGTAGCACACTCTCATGTGGCCCATTTTTGGTCCCAGGAAGCTGTATGGACACCTACTAGGCCCAAAACTAGGCATGTGAGGGGAGGGTAGCACACTCCCAGGTGGCCCATTTTTGGTCCCAGGAGGCTGCATGGTAGGTAGGTAGAGGGATACAGAGGGTGAGTTTAAGTTTAAGTTTAAGTTTAAGTTTAATAGATTTATAGACCGCCCCCTCTCCCCAAGGGGACTCGGGGCGGTTCACAGGC
>JAPKID020003700.1:0-12164 GCA_026931265.2 Tropidonophis doriae
CCTGTAATGGAAGATGGCTTTTTGATGTTTTTTCTTGTGAAGTTTGTATTATCTGTGTTTATGCAAAATAATTAAAAAATTATTAATTAAAAAAAACCAGCTAACATATTTAATACTTTATTCTCCTATTTTCCTCACACAGCAGCAACTCTTTGAGCTGAGTTGGGCCAATAATGACTGGCCCAAAGTTACTTAGCTGATTTTCATGGATAAAGTAGGATTATAACTCATAGTATTTCAGTTTCTAGCCTGGTGCCATAACCACTATGCTAAACTGGTTCGTCAACGTTCCAACTATATGCCAACTGCCAGGAGTTTGATTCTGACTGGCTCAAGATTGACTCAGTCTTCCATCCTTCCGAGGTTGGTAAAATTAGGACCCATATTATTGGGGGCGGTGGCAATATGTTGATTCTGTAAACTGCATAGAGAAAGCTGTAAAGCACTGAAGCGGTATATACAGTAAGTCTAATTGCTATTGCTATTTACACTATATATAGTTATTGTTCCATGTTTGTTAAAAATCCTTTTGCTCCTTTTGCCGCAAGCCAAGTCTGAAAGTTTGACACTAGGTTTACAATGTTTGTCTCCCCAAAGATGTCAGGATATTTCACACCTCAGCACTTGAATTGGATGTCTTTGAAAGATATGCACTTTGCAAAATAGCTTGCCCCATCCTGAATGAAGTTAGTCCTTGATGGGCAATGAGCTTTAGTAGTGGCTTTGTAACGTCACTAGCAGAATGCTTCATATATAAGCTTATCTGACCAGAGAGCTCATATAGAATTCATTAGATATTTACCTAAGCATTTGAAAGTCACTAGCAGGCAGACTTTTTTGGCTTCAGGACTTTTGGGAACACCAAACAAATAGTAGTCTGTCAAATCTTGTGGAAAAATGTTACAAAGAGCAGGGCGTGCTACTCGGGTTTGTTGGCTTGCCCTTGTTAGATGGCAACATTTAAGAGAAAAGGCCTGGAATATGCCCACTGTATCGGACTTAACAAAATAGGTAGGTATTTTTAGGGAAAGTTATTCTGGCCAATAACCTGGTCCTAGCCCATGTAAGATTTTAAGGATGATCACTAACATATCATTTTGTACATGTAAAAGCACTGAAAGCCAATGTACATGGCAAATAATGGGGAGTCAAAACTGTGCCCTTGTATTTTGGACCAATTATAATTTCAGAATAATTTTCAAGGGCAGCCTTTTTATAGAGCAGTGATGGCAAACCTTTTTTGGCTGCCATGCCAAAAGTAGGGGAAGCACAGGGGGGGAGGTCGTGCGCCGGCATGTGACACCCATAATGCTATGTGCGTGTGCAATCAACTTTTGGGAATCCAGAAGTTCGGGAATGGTGACTTCCGGTTTGTCCGTAGAGCAGATTTTCGCCCTCCAGAGCCTTCAGGAGGCTTCCCTGAAGGCTCTGGAGGGTGAAAACCTGCCCTACAGACAAACCAGAAGTCACTTCTAGTTTGCTTGTAGGGCCAGTTTTTGCCCTCTGGAGCAAGCAGGGAAGCCTCCTAAAGGCCCCTGAAGGTTCTGAAGGGTGAAAATCAACCTTACAGACACACCAGAAGTCACCATTCCCAAACTTCCAGGTTCCTCATAGGGCCGATTTTCCACCTCCGGAGCCTTCAGGGGCCTTCAGGAGGCTCCAGAGGACAAAAAACAGCCTAACGAACAAACTGGAAGTGACTTCTGATTTGTCTGTAGGGCAGATTTTCAACCTCCGGAACCTTCAGGGGTTCCAGGAAAGTCTCCTGAAGGCTCCGGAGGGCAAAAAATTGGTCCTATGAGCAAATGGGAAGTCCGTTCCTGAACTTCCTGTTTGCCCGTAGGACTGGTTTTTCATGCTTTGGAGGCTTCAGAAAGGCTTCAGGGAAGCTTCTGGAGGGCGAAAAATGGCTTCAAAAGACGGCCGAAGTTAGCTGGCCAGCGCATGCATGTGCACTGGGCACTGACAGGGCAATGCCTTACATGCTCTGCGTGCCACCTGTGACACACGTGCTAAAGGTTCACCATCACGGTTATAGAGCGTAATGCAGTAATCCAAACAGGAAGTGACCAGGGCCTGAGTGACTATGAGCAAAGACCAAATCAGTAATGACTAATTGGTACGCAAGATAAATTTATTCGTAGGCTCCTTGACACATGCAAATTTTGGACTTCTGTCTGAGGCAAGACTCAAAGATATACCCCACCAGATTCATAACACAGATGGGAGCAATTCTAAACATACATGTCATGAGTACTTCCTTATTTTAGAAAACTCATACTGTATTGCTGCAGTCCAAAATTATTCTTTGTTTACAATAATAACATACAAATTAAAAATATTAAAATCAAAAAATACAAAGAGAAACTCCCACCTAATTGCAAACATCACTCCAACTTTCTCACATCACTCTTTTTGCAGTTTTTAGGCGTTGGGGGCGTTGGACCAAGAGCGTATCTGAAACACCACCAATATTCAGATATGATATTACACATTTTACACATTCATCATAGTACTCAAATTAAAATGCTGATGTCAGTTCACAAATAGTCCAAGTAGCAAAACTCGACATTAGTGTATATGGTTATATCGGGTCACATAAGTCTTTCAAAAGAAATGAACTAACTGAATTAAAATGTCCTGGCAAAAAGCCAAAATGCTGAACTGTCCTCTGAGTAACAGATATTGCTTGCATACAACTTAGACTAATTTATCATCTTCTTTGTATTTATGGTTTTCCTTTTACGAAGCTGCAAATAGGTTTTAATATCCCTATTAAACCTAAATATCGGAAGATAGCACACAAAATTATATTATTGCTAGATAGTGATTGGTGAATTGGTGATGAAATGTTAGACAGGAGAATTTTAATGTGCATAATTTTTTAAATCTATTTCTGAAACTTGTATCAGATTTAGTTATGAACCTCATATTACATTGAAAATGCTTTGTTCCTATGTAAGTATGTATCTAATTGCTATGTATATTCTTGCTCTGTAACATCTTTTTATGATGTTCAGAGTCTAATCATACTAAACCTTTTCTGAAGATTGCTAATCCTATGTGCTTTATTATGTTAACATTAAAAACATTTGTGTGGTTTAATTTCTCAGAGACATCTTTATGCCTTAATATAATATATACTACATTTCAAATTGGTGCTATAGGAATTTGGTACTTAAGCAATAGCTTTCCTATTTGCAAAGCTAAAGTTGTACTAAATGTTTCCTAAAATTTAACTTGATATAAAAAAATAAACCTCTCTGTCTCTCTTTCCTTCACCACCGCCCCTAAACATAGATTTGGAATGGAACTAAACATCCGATTACAAAAAAAGGAGAGCAACAACATAGTTAGTAAATGGATGGTTAACTATGAGGTGCAAGGGAGTAATACCAATAATCCATGTTTAAATTCAAAAGTTAATAAGATAGTCATTATTTAGTGATCAGAATTGGGACTGCAAAAAGGCTGCTAAGTGAAACTGCAACTTATGATTGTACTGCAGTTTTCCTTTGCTTTACAGACCTACAAAGATCATAGATGCAAGGAATGGTCTTAAAGTTACATTTTCATTACTGTTGTAACTGAGAATGCTCATTAGATGAGGACTGCCTGTAAATGGAAGCTGGCATATTTTTCCTTAACAGTAATTATGAATTTTCAGCTACAGCTGGGTATTTTGAAGTTAACTGATACCAATGTGAAAGAAACACTCAAAATAACAGCACTGAAAAAGACCAGTTACATCACAAATACAAACCCCTTCTTGCATTAATCCAAATTAAACTACCCACAACAATTGTCCAGTCTCTGAATACAGTGGTACTTTGGTACTCAACTGCTTTGAAACTCAACCTATTTGACACAAAAATGTTGTCCTGGTACTCATTGTTTGTTGGGGCCTCATTGAACAAGCTAGAACTGTGATGGCAAACTTATGGCAAGCATGCTAGAGACGGCACGCGCAGCCATATTTGACGCATGCGAGGTGTTGCCCTATGTCAGCTCCAGCATGTATGTGTGTGCTGGTCAGCTGATTTTTGGCCTTCCAGAGGGTCGGGGTAGCTATTTTCACCTTTCCCAGGCTTCAGGAAAGCCAATGGATGGTGAAAAATGAGTCTAACAGGCCTACTGAAAGTCCGAAGGCTTCAGTGAGGCCTGTGCGCATGCGCGGAGGGAAGTGGTGTGTGTGTTGTGTGCGCATGTGCTGGGGAGGACTTTGCATTATGGGTGGGCATGCATGCATGCGCTATCGCACCCCCCCCTTTTGGTACCCGAGCAGAAAATTTGCCATCACTAAGCTAGAACTTTTTCGTGTCAGCTGTGTTGTGACTTACTACATTATTTCTTATAGGAACAATTTTTTGGGTACTCATCCCAACCTCCTAATATCAATTAACCATGAATACCAAGGTACCACTGTATGTTGAGTGTCAGGAAGTATACTGGGTAATTTCTGGGTAATTCAGACAATTCAGATTGTTCTAACTTTACATTAATGTTAATAATTTATCAAGTTCAATGTACAGATAGTCTTCTACTTAACAGTGTATTTAGTGACCATTCGAAGTTACAAATATACTGGAAAAGTTGACTTATTAATGTTTTTCATAAAGATCAATGCGTCATCTATATGGTCAGGTGATCAAAATTCAGATGCTTGGCAACTAGCACATAGATGGTTGCAATGTCTTGGGTTATGCGATTATCTTTTGCGGCCTTCTGAGAAGCAAAGATAATGAAGAAGCCAGATTCACTTCACAACCTATGTTATTAACTCAACAACTGTATTGATTTGCTTAACAACTGTTGTAAACGGTCAGGTCATAAAATGGGAGAAACACACTTAACAAATGTCACACTCAGCAACAGAATTTTTTGGCTCAATTGTCATAAATCAAGGATTACCTGTACATGTTTATACAACTTTAATACATTATTATAATATTAAATTGAAATCCGAGTACTCAGTGCTTCTAGTCATTATTCCATTACACGCTATGTAGAATGATAAAGAAATGCATTCTTTTGTTATATGTCTTTACAGGAATTTGAAGATGGTCTCACTCCTTTCTTCTTGTTTCATTTTCAAAATAGAGATTTATTCAGTTTTCTGTCCTTAATTAACAGTACATTTTAATAATAAAATCTCTTTAAAAACCTGTCTGTCTTCATTTCAGTGCCATTTTGTCTCAATCACTATTTTAAAGCTATTCCACCATTTTTATAAAAGATTGCAATACGAGCAGTGGTATAATCTACCATGCAGTTAACCGTCTAGCTATGCAAAAACACTAATTTGGAAGCCATATGGTTGTTTTCTTAAGTCATGTAAATATATATGAGTTGTAAACAGCTCTCATTTTTCAAGCAGGCTGATTCAAGTATTAGATATAGTAAGACAGTGTTATTACGGTAAGTAGTGCTGGTCCCTTTGTGCTCTGTAAAACTACAGCTCATCATTGCATCTTTTTGCTAAGAATAAATTATAGATTACACTTTAAGAAGGCAAAGGATTGAATAAGTAAATAGCTAAAGCAGATCACAAGAGGATTAACATTTAGCAGAGAAAGTAAGTCTCCAGGAAGGAGGGAATTAAAGAACCATGAACATGTTTCACTTCTCATCCAAGAAACTTCACTTTATCAACAAGATCAATCAGTAATCACCTTGAACATAATGCAGTCATCAGAAGTTAGCATAGGTTTTGTCATGAAATCTTGACAGATGAATCTCACCTCATTTTTAAAATTTTCCTGCTATATTGTGGGAATGCTGGAGATACAAAACACCATGATTTCAATGCAGCATTGACAATTACCCCATAACCCTTTGATTAATAAAGTGATCTAAAGTGAGCTGGATGATATGACAAACAAATTAATACCGTGTTTCCCTGAAAATATGATCTACCCGAAAAGTAAGTCCTACCTTGAATTTACAAGTGCATCCAATATAAACCCTACCCCCCAAATAAGCCCTAACATATCTTTTTATGCATATTTTCCACATCCAAGCTGTATACATTTGAATATTTATTAGATATAAGTACAAGGTGTTCAGTGCTCAGAGACATGGCCAAGGTAAGGAAGGTTGAAACCCAACCTCCACTGAACAAGACATGTAAGTTGAAACAGCAAGACTGGGCCAAGAAATATCTGAAGACAGATTTGTCAAAGGTTTTTGGATTGATGAGATGAGCATGCCGGAAAACGGAAGACCAGTCGGCCGGTACATATGTGCACACCAGGAAGATGATATTCTGGTTTCCTGCGCATGCATGTGCACTGGCCAACTGGTTTCCATGCACACATGCCCACCAGAAGCTGGAAGAGCAGGTGGCCTGTGCATGCGCGCATCAGCAACTGGAAGACAAAATTGTATTGAATTGAATAATTTAAAACATGTTTTTAAAAAGAACATCATATTCTTCCAGATGAAAAATATTTTTTGGAAGATGGGTAGCCACATGCTTATCAGTTTAATGTATGCTAGATGTGTTCTGAATTAAATGTTCAAAATTTGTACTGGAACAAAAAATGATCCAGAAATATAGTTTTAATTACGGTGGTTACATTTTCAGATAATCACCTTGCATTTATTAGTTGTAGTCCTATTAAGAATCTTTTATGAGTTGTTTATATATGCCGTTCAGTACCTTTTTACTTTAGAAGTGAATTAAATTTCAGGAGGAAAATGTTAATCAAGTTCTAAATTCTTACAGTACTATTAATAGCTCTTTAATTTTTTAAAAAAATATTTGAGTAAGTCTTAAATCCTGGATGCTGCCTGGACAAGTCCATGACATTGTTTTTCATTGTTTTCTTCAGGGAACTGAGAGAGAGGATGAATAGCCTATCACCCAGCTGGCTTCGTGTCTCAGGCAGGATTAGAATTCACTATCTCCTCATTTCCAGCCTGGGGCCTTTAACCATAACACCATAGTGGTTTTCACGTCTGGGAATTGATAGTCTCATGAAAACAAACTTTTTCCAGTTGCTATAATATATTTAACTATTTGCCAAAAACTGTCTTGAATAGCCAGAAACCTTATACATTGAAACTCAATAGCTTTACTATGCATTAAAATCAATTCTGCCATTTTATATGTTTTGCTCCAGGAGCCAATATACCAATATACAAAAAACCCTGAACTTTCTTTGGTCATTTACAGGACTGTATCTGTAAATGTTGAGTAAAATGGATTGTTTTGTTTTCTTTTCCCTTCATACTTTTGTAGGTTTATCCTTCATCCCAAAGAAGTAATTCACAATCAACTCTTAGAAAAACAAAAAATAGCAGAAGAAAAAATTAAGGAACTGGAGGTATGTTTGAAATACCTAAAATGACTGTATGTATGTATATGTATAAATGTATGTATTTTGCATTTATTCTATATTCATCTGTATGAAGTGCCTTTGCAGAATGAAAGTTTCAGTATGAGACAGCTAGTAGTAATTCTTGTTTTACAATTGTGCCTAGAAATTCCCTGTGAAGCCTGAGAAAACACAGAATATAAAAGCATAATTGGTCTGCAATTAAAAAAAGAGAGGTTTGCTGGTCAGAAGATTGAAAAAGCTGAACCCTGCAACCATCATAAATATGAATTGTTACTAAGTATCAAGTAACAAGTTGCAGATGGGGATGCGGCAATGGTTGTAAATTTGAAAAAGGGTCATAAGTCACTTTTTTCAGTGCTGTTGTAACTGAACGATCATTAAATGTACTGTGGTAAGTTGAGTATTATCTGTATACAGTACAGTTAATCCTCAATTTACATCAGTTCATGTAATCACCATTCAGGGACTTTGATATAAAGTAAATATCCATCTTTTTCATAACTAAAAGTAAATAGTTTGATTGGATTAGTATAGGACAGTGATGAACCTTTTTTGCTGCAGATGCCAAAAGCATGTGAGCTATCATGCGCGTGCCTACCTCCATAATTTCATGCCCCCTGCACCGTGCCCTCTGCGCATGGTCCCCCCTCTGCGCATGACCGCTGCCTCACGCATGTGCGTACAGCTTTTTGGAACCTAAGGAGGGCAAAAACCACCTCAGCTGCCCCTCCAGAGGCTGTATTTGGCCCATTTTCTGACTTCCAGTGGGCCCTGTAAGTCTGTCTTTTGCCCTCCCCAGGCTCCAGAGGCTTTCTGGGAGCCTGGGGAGGGCGGAAACGGCATCCTTCACCCCCCTGGAGGACCTCCGGAGGCCAGAAACGGCCTGTTTTCTGACTTCCGATGGGCACAGTAGGTCTGTTTTTCACCCTCTCCAGGCTCCAGAGGCTTTCAAGGATCCTGGGTAGAGTGAAAAATGGCCCAACACGGAAACAGAAGTTCGGGAACACACTTCTGGGTTGCTCATTGGGTTGTTTATCTTCCGGTTTGGACGTTGGGCGTTTTTTCGCCCTCTTGAGGCTCCAGAGGGCAAAAAGTGGCTGAAAATCAAGGCCGAAATCAGCTGGCCAGGTTGCGCATGTACACTGGAGCTGACAGGGCAACGCCTTGCGTGCCCTCAGAAATTGTTCCACATGCCACTGGTTCACCATCATGAGTATAGGAACTTTCCCTCCTTCCCCACTTTGGTATTTTAGTGCAAATGTTGCATTGTTAATTCTGGAAACATAAGGAAACCTCATTAAAGGCAAAAGTGCCCAATGCTCTCGTGAGTTTTCTAGCTCCTTCTCTCTCCCCTCCCCCCTCTCTTCACTCTTGCATCATGGACAAACTGCCTTTGATCCTCCCCACTGCTCCATGACCCAGGCGGCTCCTGGTGGCCAATCAGCCTCTCTGATTCCTGTTCTGACTCTGAACACTGCCCAAGGTTTCCCTCATATTCCAGAGCAGACTCATATGGTTCCTCGCTCTCCGAGTCCATCATCAGCTCAGCCGGATCCGGCTGGGCCACAACAGTTATCTCATTTTATTTTGTATTTAAATGTCATATTTCAGGGAAAACAAAGTGGGATGCTGTAAGGATATGGAAGGAAATGATTAGGGCTATGTGTTTTTATTGTTAGTGGTAGATAATTCTCTGTTCTGTACTATTGTGAGCTTGTTTAGTTGCTGGGTGTTGTCAGACTAGGTAGCTAAAAATAACAAACAGCAGGAGGTTGCTATGAGATGGTTGTAACTTGCTGGATTGATTTTGTAATGTGAAGGAGGTTCAACCTTTGACATTTTTGATAAATGGTTTTCCTGTTTTTTGAATCCTTTCATGTTTGAGAGTCTATTATGTTTCTTATGTACAGAAGTGACAAAGCAAAGAGTTGTTTTACTCTTTAACCAGAATTCTTGCACTATGAAATAATAGGGAAAGATCTCATTCTTTCTACACTGTTTTGAAACTGTTTTTGCCATGATATTTCCAGCCTATGAATATAATTAATAGTATTTAATTAATACAATTAGTTTAATAATAGCATGTATTATTGAGAACTGGTGGGTGAAGATAATTATTATATGCAGCAATGTGAAATCACAGCTGCCAGATCTTTTATGTGCTGCTGGCCATCATATATACTGAGTTCTTTCCAACAATCTAGGATGTCATAATGTAAGTATATTTGCAGAGCCAAGCAGTGTAGACTTTTGAAATTGACAAATGGAAATTTTGTCAGCACGCAGATAATCTAAGTGCTGTCCGAGACTTTTTGGTGTGGCATCCAGTGGAACCACCATAGCTGGTTTCTGTCATAATCTTTCAACTTTGATTTTCAGATCTTGATATTTTGTGATTTTTCTCCAATTCTTTGTTTTCTATTATATTGTCATTTGGTATCACTGCTATTGTTATCCACATTTTCTTCTTTTGAGATATGATAGCAGTCTACCATTATTTGAGGGGCTGTTACAGACGAGAGAGGGTCAACCTATTCTCCACAATATTTTAATCCCATTTTCCACTACTTTTTCAATTCTACGTTCCCACCAATTTTTCATTACTGGCCTATAATAATTATTGATGTTCCACTGAATCATTTGGCATAACTGTGTTATGTTGTTATTTATCATCAGTTTGTGCAATCTTCTTGTATGAGCTGATTATACGTTCTACTGTTTCTTCTGCTCATTTAAATAATCTGCAATGTAAATAAAAAATAGATGATTTTTCAGTTCTGGCCTTGGTTGCATTTTTCAAATAGCTTCAGGTTCTTTTTTAATGTTTCTGTTGTAAACTATTGCCAAGTTTTATGTTTATCTGCTTTCCCCTCAATCTTTTGTAGAAATTGAGCATGTTATGCATTTCCTTACCAGCATTATTATTTTTTTTAGATTACTTCAATATTTCATGTCTTGTTTCCTGTACATTCATAAGTTCCAGTCATTAAATATTCTATTTACCGCATTAGCCACTTCCAACAGTGAGCACCTCCAATAAGGCTCTAAGCCAACGGGCAAAACCACTTCTGGTTGTAGTGTGTTCTACAGGGTCATGGTTTTTTTTCTTTGACCCAGCTGGCCAGAATTACTTGGGGATTGGGGCTCAGCATATTAGTCACATTGAGCTGAGACAGCTCCTCAGATACCTTCACCCGTGCCATATAGGGTTTTAAAGGTAATAACCCACACTTTGAATTGGACCTGGAAGCAAACTGGTGTAACCAGTGCAACTCATACAAAAGCAGTGTTACATATACTACCCTACGCACCCAGAACTGCATGTCCCACTGCATTCTGCAGCATCTGTAGTTTTCCAATACTCTTCAAAGGTAACTCCATGTAGAGTGCTTTGCAGTAATCCAACCGAGAGATGACCAGGGTCTCCACAGGATCTTGTGATACATGAAATTATGCAGATGTCCATTTTGCCACGACTGCCACATGCTGTTTGAGCAGAAGTCATGAATCTAGGAGAACACCCAAATTGTGCATCAGATCTATCTGGGGTAGTGCAGCTCTGTCGCAAACTACAGATGATAAACATCCAATTCCAGGGGCCCATTGAATCCACAGCCATTCTGTCTTACCAGGGTTCAGCTGAAGCCTGTTGTCCTCCATCCAGATCCCCCAGCCTTTAGGCACTGTGAAAGGGCAGCCACAGCATCACTTGGATCACCAGGGATGATCATTGTCTGCATACTGAAGGAATCTCATGCTATGGTGTTAGATTATCTTATCTAGCAGTGTCATATAGATGCTCAAGGATTGAGTTCAAATTTCCTTAACCACGTCTCCTGTTCCTCCTTAAGGCCAGTTTTTTGCAGGCCCGTTAAGACTGCAATTGAGTGAGTCCCAGCTTTTTTTTGATAATTAAGCTTGAACTCTCCAAATTGTGGACAAGTTATTGTTTTAACTTATTATTTTATTTTATTGTGTACTTTGTTTTTTTATTTGAATCTGTGGAGGTAGGAGTGGGCTGTTGAAGGTGATTGCCTTTCATGCCACTCAGGTCAGAGGTAAGACTGTGTCGCTCTGATGGGTGATCAGGGTGCTTAGGGAACCTTAACGGCCAGAGGCGAAAGGACTAATCCAGGTGGACATTTGATTTTCGGTAATAACCGCAGCTTCCACTTCACACGCTTTTTTCTGGCTTTAAGCCGCGTGGCCCAACTCCAAGACAATCAATGTTGGGGCGTGAGTGGATGCTTTCCGGATTGCCGGCAGGGTCGCTTCCATCCACCTTTTGTCCACGAGGCGGCTTCGGAATTAGGGTTAGGGTCACTTCCATCCACCTTTTGCCTATGAGGTGGCTTCGGAGTTTTGGCCACTACGTGGTTATTCGCCACATCCAAATTCCTCTTTGATCTGTGGTGCAGCCTGCCCTTTAATTGCAGCGGCTGCGTGTCCTTTTGGCTATCTATCATCTCAGCTGAGGTTTCTACAGTTGGTTGTTGCAGTCCCTTCTCGATCACATTGCGGAGGCTTGAGATTCGAGCAACAGGCCATTGCAGCTCCCTAGTCTGCAGCTTGAGTCACTTGTACAGAATGGCCGATGACCAGCCACCCAATGCATCGGAGCAGCCTGGCCCTTCCAAAGGCAGCCACGGTATTCCGGTATGGCCCTTCCAAAGGCAGCCACGGTATTCCGGCACGGGCACAGCACTGAGACGGCATTGGTCACGTTGGTTGATGATCTCTGGATGGCGAGAGATAGAGGGTATTCCACTATCCTCATCCTGTTAGATCTCTCAGCGGCTTTTGATACCATCGACCATGGTA
>JAPKID020003702.1:0-12162 GCA_026931265.2 Tropidonophis doriae
CAATCCACCATTCTTCATATGGCTCGTAATGACTAACCAGTTCTGAGTCTGAGGTGAATTGTTCCCTCATTAGTACTAGGGTGAAGTAAGAATAGAAATTTTTATAGTTTGAGAATTCCATTTATTGTTAAAATGTCTGTTTTTATTTGTGCTTTTGAAAATTCAGAAATGGGTGAAAACCTATCGTGCTTCCTGTCCCCAATCTTTAATATTTAGGAACAGACCCAAGTTATATGGCTAGAGAACCAAAATAAGCCCTCCAGACAATGCATTTCTGGATCTTAAGCTGTCCTTATGTCATTTGTGAGCAGCTTTTTGAATTTATAGGGCTTATATTATTTTTTGTTGTTGCTAAGTTGTTTCTGACTCTTCAGAACTCTGTTGACTTTAGCACATCAGGCACCCCTGTCCTCCACTGCCTCTTGGAGTTTGCCAAGTTCATGTTCATTGCATTGAGGATACTACCTAACCATCTCATTCTCTGCCATCCTCTTCTCCTTTCCCAACCATCAGGGCCTTTTCCAATGAGTCCTCTCTTCTCATTGGAGAGAACAAAGATGATTAGGGGACTGGAGGATAAAATGTGTAAAGAATGGTTGCTGGAATCGGGTATGTCTAGCTTAATGAAAAGAAGGACTAGGGGTGACATGATAGCAATGTTCCTATATTTCAGGAGCTGCCACAAAGAACAGGGAGTCAAACTGGCCTAAAAGTGAATATGCTGCCCCACAATCTTTTTAGGAAATTTTTAGGTTATCTCCGGGGGTTTTAATAGAATATGGGTTTTTAGCACAAGGTCTAAGTTTTCAATTGTTTTATATTTTTAGTATTGTATTTGTATTTATGTGTTCCCCTTGTGCGCCGCCCCGAGTCCCTTGCGGAGATGGGGCGGGATAGAAATCGCAATAAAAAAAAAAAGTTTTTATGCAAGTTTCAAAGACTTAAAAAAACCCTCTTATTTTAGAACAAACAGCAAAAAGTGATTAGGACATTGATTTTGGAAAGTCATAAGTGGATTAAGGGGCCAGATAGAGTTGAAATGAGACTTTGAAATAAGAAATTAATTCCTATGGTTTGTTTTGAATTTTGTAAAGAATAATGAAAAATTTAAAATTAATTATAAGAAACCTTCCTGTGGGAAAAGGTTGTTGATTAGAGAAAAAAAACACGATAAGAGTGGATTTTGAAGGTTGGACCCTAGAGGGAACAAGAAAGAATAAGGAATATAATTAAAGGAGAAGAGATCTATTAATAATGGGAGCAAAATATTCTAACTGTGGAAGACTTCAAGTATACTTGAGAAGAAGGCACTCAGAAGTTTCTCTGAAGTTTGTCGGATTAAAAAAATAGGTTTCAAAGATAGGAATAGGAACATATAGGAGTGGTGCGGTGGCCTAGAGGTGGCGCTGTCACCTCACAATCGGAAGGCCGTTCCCCTCCAGAGCCTTCAGGAGGTTGTAGGGCTTCCCTGAAGGCTCCAGAGAATAAAAAAGGGACCTACGAGCAAACTGAAAATCACCATTCCCAAATTTCCGGGTTGCCTGTAGGGCTGTTTTTTTGCCCTCCAGGGCTCTTAGGGAAGCCTTACGATCCCCTGGATGCTCAGGAGGGTGAAAAACGGCCCTACGAGCAAATTGGATGCCCGTTCCTGAACTTCCGGTTTGTCCGTAGGGCCGGTTTCTCATGCACTGGAGCTTTCAAGGAAGCTCCTGAAGCCTCCAAAAGACAAAAAATGGCCTCAGAAGTAGGCCAAAGTCAGCTGGCCAGCGTGTGCATGATATAAAGCCTCTGGAGCCTGGGGTGGGTGAAAAAAGCATGCTAAAAATGGGGGGGAACGCTGGTCGTGCATGCATGCGTGCTTGGGGGTATAGCATTATAGGTGTGGCATGCCCACGCACAACCCTCCTGTGCTCCCCCCGCTTTGGCACGCGAGCCAAAAAAAAGTTTGCCACCACTGTCCTATGCCCATCGTCTCTTCTGACAGGCAAAAGGTCTCTTTTGCCAGCTGAGGTAATCTCTTTTAGAGATACCAGCCTGCATCCCAAGAGCCAAGTGAATTTCTGACAGAATTGTTTTCAGTTATTTTATTTATTTTATTTATCGCATTTTTATACCGCCCTACCTCCCTGATGGGACTCAGGGCGGTGCACAGAAGAAGTAAAAAATCACAATAATATAAATACAACAGGATAAAATAAGATTAAATTACAGATCTGTGCTAAAAATCACTTAAGACAGTTTAAAATCCCAAGTTAAAATTAAATTAGATCATTAAATCTATGCCAGCCCAGCCAGATGAAAGAGATGCATTTTTAGCCCCCGGCAGAAGAGGCGTAGGTCAGTGATGGTGCGAAGATCGGGGGGCAAGTATTCCAGAGAGCTGGACCTCCCACAGAGAAGGCTCTCCCCCTGGGGGCCGCCAGCCAGCATTGACCGGCGGACGGTACCCTGAGGAGGCCCTCCCTGTGGGAGCGGACAGGTCAAAGGGAGGTGTGTGGTAGGAGGCAGTCACGCAGTTAACCAGGTCCCATGTCATGGAGCACTTTGAAAATGGTTACTAACACCTTGAAGTGCACCTGGAAGGCCACAGGCAGCCAGTGCAGCTCTCGCAGGAGAGGTGTTACGTGGGAGTAATGTGAAACTCCCAAAATCCTCCGTGCGACGGCATTCTGCACTAGTTGGAGCCTCCGGGTGTACCTCAAGGGGAGCCCCATGTAGAGAGCCTTGCAGTAGTCTAGTCAGGAAGTGACGAGGGCTTGAGTGACTGTGCATAAGGCGCCTCGATCTAGAAAAGGACGCAACTGGTGTATCAGGTAAACCTGATAAAAGCCCCCCCTGGCCACGGCCGTCATATGGTCATCCAAGGACAGCAGCGATGTGGGATCTTGCTTCTGGAAAACCTTCGTACAGCCATATCGCATAGGTCTAGGGACACGTAAGCAAGCGACGGTGGGGGCAGGAGTGCTTTCGCAAGAACTGCCACGTCCTGTTTTGACTTGCGGGCTGCAGAAGGAAGTTCCTCTGGAACAAGGAAGTGTGTTTTGAGATAAACATGGTAAACAAGTCATGATGTGATAAACAAGTCATGATGTACTCTGTAAAATGTCACGTTCTCATAAAATGTGCCATTAGTTGTTTCCTGCTGGAGACCTAATAAAAAGCGCAGCCGAGAGTCAGTCGACGCTGGCATTTGCTCAGACATTTCTCCTTGTGTCTTATTTCAAATGTCAGACCACCACACAGCGAGTCCAGGAGGACACCCAGATTGTGTGCCCTTTCTGCAGGGGCTAATGACTCGCCCCCGATAGCCAGAGATGGCACCAACTACCTATATCGAGACGCTGGAAACCACAGCCACTCGGTCTTGGACGGGTTGAGTCGAAGCTTGTTCCTCCCTATCCAGACCCGCACGGCCTCCAGACACTGGGACATCACTTCCACGGCATCGTTGGGGTGGTTTGGGGTAGAGATGTACAGCTGAGTATTATCAGCATACTGATGGTACTCTACCCCAAAACCACGGATGATCTCACTCAGCGGCTTCATATAGGTGTTGAACAGGAGAGGCGAGATAACCGACCCCTGGGGCACCCCACATGTGAGGGGCCTCGGTGTTGATCTCTGCCCCCTGCCAACACAAATTGCGACCAGCTGGAGAGGTAGGAAGAGAACCACCGCAACACGGTGCCACCCAGCCCTAACCCCTCTAGCCGGTGCAATAGGATACCATGGTTGATGGTATCAAAAGCCGCTGAGAGGGCTAATAGGACCAGGACAACCTCTATCCCAGGCCCTCCAGAGATCATCCACCAACGCGACCAATGCTGTTTCTGTACTGCGTCCAGGCCAGAAGCCGGACTGGTGCAGGTCTAGATAGTTTCCTCCAGGTGCTGGGGAAACTGTTGTGCCACCACACTCTCAACAACCTTCGCAAGAAAGCAAAGGTTGGAGACCGGACGATAATTAGCCAACATAGCTGGGTCCAGGGAAGGCTTCTTGAGGAGAGGTTTCACCATCGCTTCTTTCAAGGCGGGTGGTAAAAACCCCTCACTCAAAGAAGCGTTCACAATTTCCTGGAGCCAGGCTCGTGTCACCTCCTGGGAGGCCAGTACAAGCCAGGAGGGACACGGGTCCAATAAACATGTGGTAGCATTCAGCCACCCCAGCAACCTGTCCATGTCATCTGGAGTCACAAGGTCGAACTCTTCCCATAAAGAGGTCTCAAGGCCTGCCTCCGTCTGCCTACCCAGACTACTCTCATTGGAGGCCAGTTCGTCCTGGATCAGAGCGATTTTATCCTGCAGATAACATCCACATTCCTCTGCACGACCCTGTAAAGGAGCTTCCCACGGCCTCTGTTGAAGGAGGGAAGGGGTCACCCTAAACAGGGCAGCAGGGCGGTTATCTGCGGATGCGATGAGGGCAGAGAGATAATTACGTTTCACCGCCCTTATCGCCACGAGATAAGTCCGCAAATGGGACTTTACTCGTGTTCGGTCAGATTCGGAGTGAGTGGATCTCCAAATGCTCTCTAGGCATCTCTTTCGGCGCTTCATCACCCTCAGCTCCTTGGAGAACCAAGGGGCCAGGGTGGATACGCGCCGAGTGAGAGGCCGCAAGGGTGCGACCCAGTCCAGGGCCCCGGGGGCTGCCATATTCCAAGTGGCCACCAGTTCCTCAGTCGAGTTGCGGGTCAGCGTCACAGGAATTGGCCCAAGCTCTGTCTGGAACCTCTCTGGGTCCATCAGGAGTCTGGGGCAGAACCAACTTAGAATTTCTGGTTCTACCTCCCCGCAGTGGAGTGTAGCGGTTGGGAAGTCTAGCCGAAGGAGAGAGTGGTCTGTCCACGACAAGGGTGTGTTAGGTCCCCTAATCCTACATCACTCGTCCACTGGCCGGAGACAAAAACGAGGTCCAGCGTGTGACCCCTGGTGTGAGTGGGGCCTTGAATTACTTGCGTCAGGTCCATGGCCGTCACGGAAGCCATGAACTCCGGGGCCACCTCAGATGTCTCACCTACCAATGGCAGATTGAAGTCCCCCATGACTAATAGCCTGGGGTTATCAACTGCCACCTCGGTTATCACATCGAGGAGCTCGGGCAGGGCTGCTGAGACACAGCGGGGAGCCAGGTATATAATCAGCATGCCCAACTGCCTCCCAGGGCCGTTGCTTTTATATTGCTTTTAATTATAATCTGGGTAATAAAGCAAGGAAATGGATATAGTCAAGTTAAGGGATAGTCAAGGGAAATCTAGAAAGGGGGAATCTGGGAAGATAACAAAAGATGTGGAAACAATATCAAAGCTATTAAGTGTTAATGATTGTTGGATTTGTATGCATGTGTCAGGGCAAAGTAAGGGAGGTTTACTTTTGCATGCTATTCCCTTTAATTTAACATTTTGAAAGTCTGGTAATGCAAAAACGGACCAAATAACCACTAACTACAATAATACCATGTCAATGGGATCTCGAGTTATGGAACCAGCACAATTTTGTTTCATGGCTAATAGAACAAATGGTTCTGTAGATATGGGACTATATGGGAATTGTAATATCACTATTCCCTGGAATGAAAGCACAAAGTGTGAAAACATTATGAATAAAATGGCAGAAGTTATTAAATAGTTTGCATGTTTGTTTGGAAATCATTATTACATATGCAAATAAGTCACAAGAGAAACAAGCTGTTATAACTAATATGTGGTGTTTATGTGGAAGGGGGGGACATATCGACAGGTACCATTCAAGTGGCATGGCGTTTGCACATTGGGATTAATTGCTCCTTCTATTTATGTACTAAAAACTTTACCTGATGATTGGACTAGAAACAGAATAGCCATTGGGAAATCTCCATTACCAGCTGGAGGAAATCTGCGTACTCAAATTTCTCGAGGGATTTTACCAAATCTGGGAGTTGCCAAGAACTGTCGAGATCTGCATGCTTTAAATGACTGGACTATTGCTATGCTTGATGAGAGTGTACTATCTTTGAAATTAATTACCAAGGAACTTTCACAAGTTCGAGAACTGACATTACAAAATTGTTATGCATTGGACATTGTGTTAGCTGCAAAAGGGGGTGTTTGTGCCTTAATTCATAGTCATTGCTGTACCTTTGTGTCTAATTATAAAATGAATCTCACTCATACTATTGAGACAATGGAACAGATGGTGCCCGATAATCCACTAAACATTGAGAATACTAGCGTGAATCCATGGGAATGGCTGTGGTCTTGGATACCAAATTATGGTTGGCTGAAATAAAATATTCCTATAACAATTGGCATATTAATTTTACTCATCACATTATGCTGTTGCATCCAATGTATTCCTAGTCTCCTCTCTTTGTAGCGCCACTATACCAAACTGTCCAAAGGTATTGTACGCATACAAACTTTTGAGGCAAGAAAGAAGAGCCTTAATAAAATTAAAAAGGAGGGGATGAAGGAATCATTAAAAGTTCATGTAGGTCGGCAGGTAAAACTTGACAGTTGAGCCAACTGAACCATGAACAATGTTTCAAAATTTGAATAAAGGCAGACAAGCAGGAGTCATGACCCAGCTATTCACATGTACAGCACGTGGATGATTGGCTTGGAGGATTGTGCACAAGCTCAGAAAGAGGGAGTTTTGACCAATGACTGGTTTGCAAACTTTGAATCATTTTTCTGGTTATAATAAAAGAGAGCTTTGGAAAGTGCTCTGGTCCCTGAAAGGGAAGGGTGATGTGCCAGCAGCAGCAGCGCCAACAGCAGCGGGCTGGGTGTCTCCGCTCTTCCACGGGTTTTCCCGGAGGTGGTGTCTCCCAGGCTCACATCCTGGCCCTGGCCAAGCTTCTGCTCTAGCCCCACAAGGAAATGCATGTAGATAGAGTCCATTTTAGGGTCAGGTCTCCCCGAGTCCTTGCCGGGGCTCCGCCATGCGAAGGAGAGGGTTGGAGAAGCCCGTGCTCTTTGTGCAGATGGGCAAGCACCTTTCTCCTGGCCAGGTTGGCGGTGCGCCCCGTCTTTCCTATGCAAGAGTCCCATCCTTCCCCACAGAGCATCTCTTCACCTTTCCCTGTTGCCAGGGGGAGAAAAAGCAGGCTGGGGATTGGGAGGGGAAACATCGGGACATCATCCACCTGATACGCGCCAACGAGTTGGGAGACTTTCCTGTGGAGGAAAAAATCAATAGCATCTGATGCGTTTCCTGGGAGCAGGAAGATGGATGTCACCAGGAGCGCCCTAAGATTTGCTTGGTTTTCTTTGGCTTAATGTATTGTTGAAAGAGCTAAGATGCTGGCATGGATGAGCACTCTTTAAGCAAGGATCCAGTGGCCTTTGTCTCTCGCACAACAAGATCCTTGGATCCTTGATTTAAGAGCGCCAGCACCTTAGCTCTTCCAACAGTACCTTAAACCAAAGAAGAATAAGCCGATCTTATGGCACTCCTGGTGACATCCAGTCTCCCTGTCCCAGGTCCCAAGTCCCAGGAAACACATTATTTCTCCCACAGAAAATGTCTCCCAAGTCTTCAGTGTGCATCAGGCAGATGATGCTCCGATATTTCCCCTCCCAATCTCGGTAGGTGGCTGCTTTAAGGAAGAAAGAAAAAAACCCTGCTGGCATTAATCGCATTGCCTTTGGCAGCAAAAATGGAGCTCAGGACAGCCACATTCGGAAGGCACGCTGCCCTCCAAAGCTCCCTTTTCATGGGCAGAGAATTGCAAGAGGCTGTCGCAGTCAAAAACAGAGCTAATGAGGGCCATGTGCAACTGTCCTGAGCTCCATTTTCACTGGAAGAGAGTTTCAGGAGGCCGTCACAGCGAAAGACGGAGCTCATGAGCCCATTTTCGCTGTCAGAGGCCTCAAGCCAGAACAGGCAATCAACACAAGTGACACTGTGCTTGCCATGACCCTCCCGGCCCCCTGAAATCAAACACAACCCTGATGTGGCCCTCAATGAAATAAGAGTTTGACACTCCTGGTATAGAGAGAAATCTAAGTTAGGGGTCTCCAACCTTTGCAACTTTAAGTCTGAAGGACTTCAGCTTTGCTGGCTGGAGAATCCTGGGAGCTGAAGTCCTTCAGACTTAAAGTTGCAAAGGTTGGAGACCCCTGACATAGATAACCGGTCTGGAAATTTACATATATATATATATATTTTCAGGACAATGCACAATCTGTTGCACAGCCTCTTATCTACCACCTATGTGGACACAAAGGCAATAGAGGGCAAATAGCAAAGCAATAAATGGCGTCTTTTCTGCACCAAGAAAAATAGAAGTCCTACCGCATATCCCTTGAACGGAGGATATAACAAGGCCTGGCTGGTTTGGCTAGGCACTTACTTGTGGATGGAAAAATCACTGCAATTTGTGCTATTCGACCCATTTTAGACCCTCTTCCAATCCCAGGTTCCCAATTAATGTGGAGTTTCAACGTCAGTTCAACAGCCTAAGAAACGATCAACACAACAAACAGCCTTAAAACAGAAAAGGGAGATGGGAAAAATAAGTTTTATCATCTCGTAAACACTGCCAAGCTGCACCAGGGGGGAAAAAGGCATTTTGAGGCTACCATTAAATCTGTAAGCCTATTCAATGTATAGGAATAGCTTTCACAACTGGGGAAAAGAAGGGAAAAGTTTTATCTGAGGAAAATTTAAGCTCCACACCTTCAGAAGATTCAGGAACTTGGTTCCTTCCACCGTTTAGATACATCATAAAATCCCAATTTTAAAAAAATGGGATTTCTCAATACTTTTCCATCACTGAGCAGGGTCGGAATATAACTTAACATCATTTACATGTGTTTTTTTTTTGCTCTCCGTAATAAATTAAAACTGATCACTTCTCTTGTCCTGGGTCACTTCTTCCTCCTCCAAAATTTTAACAGAAATGATAGCTGTTCAGCATAATCAAGGTAAAATAATTAGGAATTTGGATCTGCACAACTAACCTGCACAGGTAGACTCAATTTGCAAAAGACCTGGTTTCCCTAAGGCTGAATATAAACCACAGGAGATAAGAGTAACAACATTAAACCATGATTTAAAACAACCTTGCCCCTTCTGCTTACGGTAAGAAATAAATTGATTTCATGATGGGCTGCTTTTTTTTTTACATTTTTTTCAACCAGAGTATCAAAAGATACTTCAATGTACTAGTTTTTTAATCTTATAAAAATAGAGAAAAATATATTTTAGAGCCAACTAATTCTAAACAGCAGCCCAATCTGAAAAAAGGACTACTGTTAAAAATCATTAGATAAATTACATGGTTATTCTTAATTTTTTTTTTAAAAAAGCACTCGATTCGAAAGATCATCCACTTTCTAGCTTTTTTTTTAAATCAAGAGTTTTGCTACAGGCTTTGAGAAAAGCCCCTCCTTCTTCCATATCTCAAAGTTAAAAAATGTTTTGGTTGTCTCACACACACAACTAGTAAACACAATCCAAGGAAAATTCCATTTTTAGTGCTGCTTTGACAATTGAAACCTCTTATTTACTAGCACTGATCATCCAAGTTAATGCCTGACGAGTACAAAGGCCACAATTATTATTTTCATTACCCAACACTTTGCAAATCCTGTTCAGAAAGTTACATTTCCCAGCCTTTTTGGGACTGTGAAGACAGGGCCGTGAATCTGAAATTATCCTTTTCTGTCTCGGGACTCTTGAAGTTTTAAAGTTGCACGCTCGGCTTATTCATCTACCTTTCTATTCTACCCTTCCTGTCCCCAATAACTTTACACATTGTTTTTTTTCTATCAAAGATTAAAATCACAGACAAAAAGTTCCTGGCGACCACAGCGCTTGAAATCAAAATACAAGATCTGTCTTGGGACAATCGTGGATTCTTCCCCAGTTCGGGGAGGGTAGAAAAGACCACTGAGAAAGTCCATGGCTTCCGTGTCCCATCCCACATGGTGTCCGTCCATCCACGTTTTCTCCATCTTTCCCTCCGTGAATCGGTTTATAAGAGTAGCGGTGTTCTTTCGCCCGCCGCCTGCTCTTTCCGGAAGAGGTCCTTGATCTGGGACAGCTTGTTGTGGATCCTCTCTCTCAAGGGAGGGACGTGGTGGCTGGGATCCAAGACGTTGGTGACTCTGCGCTCTCTCTCGCGCTTCCATAACCGATACGGGTGGGGCGGGAAAGGAGCCTCGTGTCGTTCTCGGCGCAACTGGACCGTGATTCCCCCGAGGGCTAGCATCGTCCAAACGGCCAGGAGGATAATATCTACAAGAGGAAGCCATGCAAGGGTTAGAACAGGGATGGCGAACCTATGGCACACGTGCCAGAAGTGGCATGCAGAGACATCTCTCTGGCACACCAGCTGTCACCCATTGCTCTTCCAGGTTCCGGGATGAGCTGGTCTTCATGCACATACTAGGCAGCTGCTGTTCCTGTTTCCGTTGCGCACATGCGCAACTGGCCAGCTGGTCTTTGTGCGAACCAAAAACAATGTGACCGATGCACATGCACCTGACAGGAACCTGAAGAGCATCTTCCCGGCACATGTATGCGCGCCAGGCTGCTGCTCTTCTGGTTTTCTGGTGTGTGCATGCACACTGGCTAGCTGATTTTTGCGTGCGCATGAGTACCAGAAAACCAGGTCTTTCTGGAACCAGAAAACCAGTGCATGCCAGAAGAGGCTACCGAGCAGCTGCTCCTCCGATTTCTGGAACGCATGCACGCATGTACGCTCCCGTATCAGCACTTGGTGCTGAAGATGTTTGCCAACACCGAGTTAGAATGTTTCCACCTCCCCTTTTAAGTCCAAAGTTCTATTTAACAGATTAACAGAGTAGGAAGGGACCTTGCAGGTCATCTAGTCCAACCCCCTGCCCAAGCAGGAGACCCGACATCTGCCTCTACCTAGGATTGAACTCACAACCTCCTGACTGGGAGGCAAGAGCGCCACCTATTTGTTTATCCAGGATTCCTTGGAGCCTTCAAAAGTTGCTTTCTCAAAAGGCCACTGGACCTCCTTCAGTAATGCTATTCTATCCTCTTCCCTACCGGTTCGGGAGCAGGAGCGCATGCGCATCCACGGTCTTCAAAATGCTTTTAGTGAAAGAGATGTCCAACTTCACCCATCTCAAAGCTTACCATTAGGTTGGAATGGCACGCTGGTGTACGTTCTCTTGAAGTCTTCATTCAGAATCCTCCGGAATAGATCTATGCCGATGTAAGAGAGGCTGGTGTAGATGTAACAGGCTGTGGCCAACACTATGGTGTAGGAACCGACAACCGCACACGTTAAGATGTTGAGCTAAGAGAAAGAACACAACATACTTCTGAGGATGGTGTCCATCTTACTGGACAGGGGAAGGAAAGCCATCCAAAGTATAGACTGGCGCCAGATTTCACCTGGAGATTTGTTCTGCTGAGAAATTCAATTCAACAGGGGCAAAAGTAACTACTTTTTCAACTAACGGAGTTTCCAAATTATTTTTTTAATGGTCCTTCAACTTACAGACTCAGAAGGCTGGGGGATAGAAAAAGACAAGTGGAAAATATGAGAGGGATGTGAAAATACGAAAGGGATCTTGGAGTCCTAGTGGACAATCACTTGGGCAGCAGCTGCCCAAAAAGCCAACCCAGTTCTAGGCTGCATCAATAGAGGGAGAGAATTAAGATCACGTGAAGGGTTAATGCCACTTTATAAGGCCTTGGTAAAGAAGCTCAGTATATTCAATATATTCCAGAGAGAAGCTGTTTTTCAGCCTATTTGTTTTTTTTCTCCTGTACCGTCTGCCAGATGGTAATAGTTCCAAAAACAACAACGGTGCCCAGAATGAGATGGATCTTTACAAATGTTTTGAAATTTCTTAATGAATTAGGGGGCTATAGAGCTCTTCCAGAGAGGGAAGAGGGCAACCCATGATCCTCTGGGCAGTGACGTTGACCCTCTGGAGCGCTGTCCTATCCACCACTGTGCGATGGTCAAACCAGAGACAGGTGCCGTAAGTTAAAATACTCTCTATGGTGCAGTGGTAAAAAGTCACCAGCAGTTTTTCATTCAGTTGTTGTTTCCTGGGGAGTCTCAGGTATTATGACCTCTGCTGGGCCCTTTTGACCAGGGCTGCAATGTGAATTTTTTTTTAGCACAAGGGTATTTAATTTAATTCTTTTTAAATTATTGTCTTTGTATTTTGTATGTGTTTTTAATATT
>JAPKID020003703.1:0-12162 GCA_026931265.2 Tropidonophis doriae
TAGCTTAATTTATTTATTGTATTATTGTACTTGTTTTAAATGCCTGTGAACCGCCCCGAGTCCCCTCGGGGAGAGGGCGCAGTCTATAAATCTATTTAAAAAAAAGAAAAAGAAATAAAAATAAAAAAACTCTTTAAAAAATAATACCCTCCTCTTTTCTCTGGCTTTTTTTTTATTAAGGGCAACTGGGGCCATGTGAACTGTTTTAACTGGCAGAAAGTTGACATTTCCGCGTCACTTCCTTGCGCCTGGAAAAAAAACTTTAAATTTCTGTTCCATTGAAAAGATTTGACAAAAAAAACCCTGTAAACAAAAAACCTAGCAATTCTGTTAAATAAAATATTGAAGAGCAGCATCCAAAACAAGAAAAAAAGTTGAACCCAGTATTTTTACCTAGATTCAGTTCAGTGCATATTTCTGCACATTTTCAGCACCACTGAATCCAAATTGTCAAGGTTTGAGGTGGATTTCATATTTTTTTTAAAAAATCATGGTATGTGCCTGGATAACCTGTTCTCTTGCAAAAGGTTACATCAAACAATTGTTTCCTTTTCAAGATTTTTAATTCAGGATATAAGCTTGAAATATAATACAATAAAAAATGACATGTACAGTTCTCTATTTTGCTAAGTGAGTTTGTATGCCAAAAACCAGTCATGTTGCTTGAACAGGGAAGCTACATAAATTATATAAATATCATTGTAAAGGTCCTTAAGTCAATGATACGTATTGTATACACTGGAAGTTTTATTTTTAGCAGGACTGCTGGGAATGGTCTGCTCAATACATCTGATAGGCACCAGCTTTGGACTTCCTGTACTTTATGAAATGCTATGATCTTGTGTAATATTTATAATGTATAACAAAGAGTAAAGGGTGAGGAATAAGTTCCACCCTCTTAAGTCAGGGACTAATTCAAGAACATAAGAATAGCCTTGCTGGAACAGGCCACAGCCCATCTGGTCCAGCATTCTGTCTCCCACAGTAGCTCACCATTTGCTTCAGGTTCTTCCCAAGCAGATGTCTTCACCTGCTTATGATTCCCTGCAAATGGCATTGAGAGATATCCTGCCTATCTCTCCAACCCGGAGGGTGTCCTTAGGCATCCACCATTTAAGAAAGAATTCCTTCTAGAAATTCTTACTCAGCAGCAAAATCTAATCAGTTTAATCTGAATTTGAGAGACAAATGAAAAAGTCTAGCTATGAATACCCAATTCTCTATTTATATGTAGATAAATTCAAGCAAGTCACTCCAGAGGTTTGCAATCTTGGAAAATTTTACAGATGCATATATATAGGTTAAGTTTTATATTCATTATATGCCCTCTGTTAAACAGCACATCTTTCAATATATGCTGAAAAAGAAGACCCTATTAGAAACATGACTTGCTTAAATATTTTCAAAGGTATCTGTAGAATAACAATAATGGAATATTGTTATGACCATTGACCTCCTCTGTGGTGGCCTTTTTATGCATCATCATTTTTCCTGAGGTACAGTTGGACCCCACTCTGTTGGTTTTATGAAAAATCATTTTTAAAAACCTATGTTTTTTCAGCAGATTTGGAGACAGACGAATGGAGACAGAGTGGACCAAGTGGCTGATTTGATTATGTTGCTGCCGTGGATTTTTTTTTTTATGTCCATTTTTCATATGATGGATTTTTAGAATTGTGTAAGCTTCCTGGAGTTGCCTATGTATAAACTGGGTTCATACATAGGCAGCTATATATGTTTTAGAAATACATAGCAGGCTTTTTCTTACATTCAGTCTTCAGAATCTTATTTGATATTTATGATATTTACACATCAGCATGCCCCATTACATTAATCCAAAAGAACAATGCTACTTACATCGGCTTCAAGAAATGGTAATCGCATTGGCCGCAGTTCACCAGTGGGTGAGCCCATGCCAGTCATGCTCCATGGAAGCTGCCGCCTGTCACATGGCGGAGTGATACGACGACTTGACATTCTTTCTGAGAGAATAATATATCACACTTCTGAAATCTGTTCCTTACTGTCCTCATAAATGAGCACATCAATCTACACTTTCAATATGTTGCCTTTACACAGCATAAGGACCGAATAAATTTTTTGGGGGGTTAAGTTTATGGGTAGTTCTTTTAAAATTGTTTGAGTACAGTGAAAAACTGCTAACTTGATATGACAAGACAATGGCAATATTCACTGTACTTGAGGTACTTGTTTTGGAAAATCCAACGTAGTTCAATTTTCCCTCCTTTTGCTTTCGGAGGGAAAGTTCCTCGGGCAGCAAGGTGTCTCTTGCTTGACTCAGAAACTATACAATCCCGTTGGGTATTATTGGTCAAATAAACAGGGAAAATTCTTCATGCATACCCTTCTTATTCCTTAACTTGTAAGGCTCGCCTTAGCATTAGGGGCAAAGCATAAAATTGCAGTCTTTAAGCCCACTGCCTCTTTGTATTGAGGCATATAGAGGAGAAACACATTCTGATTATAAAATGCAGGACAATCAGGCATCCTTTTTTAAAAAAAAATGCAGTGTGTTATAAAGTGTTACACTGCACCCTTCTGCCTTTATTCTTGCTGCATTTTGTGGAGATCACACATGGTGAACACAAACGGCCTCTGACAATTGCAAAACTGGTGACAAATTCCAAAATAGACCTGATCTAATCCATCCATGGCTTGTTTGGCTCTCCTTGTGTTCAAAGGTAGCCCATTTTTATTAAGTAAGAAATATGGCAAAGCTGCGGCTTTACTCCCTATAATTAAAGCTCTGCATCAGACTGATATGGATCCATCATATACATCCAACCTGTCCTAATCATGGCTGTGTCAATGGCTGATATGTAACCCGCAGCAGCAGCTCTCAAGGGTGTCCACTCATGCAAAGGAACTGCCTCATTCAAACTGTGCGGCAGGGGCTTTCGCCTAAAAGTATGTCCGAGAGTGGGAAGGTAAGCAGCCTTCAGCCCCCTTCAGCCCCCTTCAGCCCCCTTCGTCCCGGCCTGACTGCTGCTACAGAAGCACCGCCGTTAGAAGCCGGCTGCCGTTGCTTGAGAAACTACGCAATTTGCGTTGAGGAAAAGCGAGGCCGAACGGCGGCGGAGCTATAACAGACTAACTCATGCGCCTGTTTCGGTAATCGGCGCAGTGTACGCCTTTAACGTAAAAATGCCCGATACGTTTACGCTCCTTCTCGCCTCGCCTTTCTAAGCGATGGCGAGCTTGCTTTGGAATGGGAACCTGGGCCCTCACTCAGCTGAAACGGTTAGGAAGAGGCGGGTGTTGTCGATGACGTTAGCCAATGAGCAGTCGAGAGCCTTGGAGTGACGGGGAAAGACTCGCCAATCCGAACGCGCAGGCGGTTTAAAGGGCGTTGAAGGTAGGCGGGAGGGCATTTGAATTCAAACGGCGGTGGAGACTGCCAGACCGACTGCAGAGGTGAGCGGGCCTTCAAAGAAGGGCGGCTGGTGGATGGCGGGACTGTCGGGAGCGCCTTGTAAGTGCTATCGGGGAGAAGCTTTTTTCCTAAGCGCTGGCGCCCACCCATTTGGGGTCTTCCTTGAGCGATATCAAAGAATAGGTGTGATGGCCGGGGAGAATGGGACTTGTAGTCTAACCGGTATAAGGACTAGTATTTTTGAACATCGTGGAACTGTAACCGTTTCGGTTTTAAACCCTCACAAGGTGAAAACGATGGCGAGGACTGGGTGATGCTTTAAATCTGCCCTATAAATGACTTTATAACAATTCTCTATCGTTAGAATAACTCTTTTCAATTCCTTTAAAATGTTGCATGAGACATGGTTTTCTTTTTTGCCTGCCCTTTAGCCTTTTTTTTTGCTGTCTAACCTGTTTTTCACCCTAAAGGCAGGGGCTCTAATCCTTATTTAAACTTCCTTAGTAGTTGGTTTTTAAAAACAAAAAAACCAGCACCACAAAGGAGGGAATAATAAGGAAATAAGCTGGGCATGAATGTTTTTCATATAAATAAAAATAGAAGAACTCTTTGGAAAAATAATGGATTCTAATTCCTAGGTTTCTCTGATGAGTACTGTATTTAGTGCAACAGCCACTTCAGACAAACTATGTTTTATCAAAGCATTAACAAACAAGGTGTTATACAGGGTGTACTGAAGTGGAGTAAGATATCCCTCCATTTATTCTTCCATATAAATAGGTGTGTCCATTTAGGAAGTGGGAGATAGCAACAATAAAGGATACAGCTAACAGCTTAAGTGATTGTGGATAAAAGTTGCATTAAGACTGAGAGAAAACTGCATTAAGACTGTTGGGCTTCTAGGTGGCTTTAGAGACTTGCTACTGACCTCTGATCATCAGGGTAATTGCTATTACTTAGAAGACAGTTGGGAATAGAGTAATCTTGTCACATATACTTTCACAAAATGGTTCTCGTGGAGGATGACCAATTACAGGACTCTTATTTGCCAGAAATAAAACTAGTAACATTCCTTATTATGTTATGTATTACAATAGTTTCCCAAACACCTATGTTTCTGAGCAAATGGGTGTACTTCCACACACACACACACAAAACCTGGACTGCAGTTATCCACCATATTAATTTTATAAGAATGCCTCTGAAGTCTTTGTGGAACCTGGAGGAAACTTTGGCGGGAAATGGGGTTTTATTTTGCATCAAGTTTCCTTTTAAAAAAATGTTGCGTGCCAACTGAGAGATAATCAGTCCATTGGTACCACATTGTGGTTCCATGATTTAAAATATCTGTGAGACAAACAAGATGTCTTTTCTGAAAAGTATATATTTAATAAAACGTATGTAACTATTCATCCAGACAAACCAACATGACCTTAGGCTTGTGTTTTTCAAATCTTTGGTACTCTGATGTCTCTTCATCTCTTTTTTCTTGTTCCGGATGAAAACCTAAACATTAACTTGTTAGCACGAATGCCTTCGTAACTTCAGAGACCAGAATTATAAAGCCTTTTCAGTCAGTTTATGCTATTGAAATGCTTTCATAACTCTAAGAAAGAAACTGCATTTCTTTGCCTGTGTGATGTATATTGTACGGTGCATTACATAGATAAATTGATGTGTACTTCCTTGAGGCCAGAATTCATGCAATAATAGACTTAATTTTTCCAAGGTTTTTTTAATATGAATAGATTGAAGATATTGAAGTGATTGTCTCAAATAGCATGATGGAATATGAGAGACAAACGTTTTAATTATTTTATGTTAACATGATGAATGCCTGGATTTTTTTTTGTTCCTCAATATAGTAATGGATAAAGCGAGTAAAGAAAACCAGAATGGACACCCACATAACAGCAAGGTAAAATGTCCCCTTGTTTTTATTGGGTAGTGTAATTCTTGCCTTTTTAGATTTCAACCTTGCACTGCCCCGCATAGTCATGTGATCACAATATGGATGCTTATCAATGACCTTGTATTTATAATCCATTGCAGCATCCTGTGCTCACATGATTGCCATTGGTTAAGTTGACTTTGCATTTATTCACACAATTTTGCACATATTATTCACATAATTACCACATCATTTGCTTAATTATCACAGAAGCTGGATTTATGACTTTTATAAAAATGGTTATAAAATCTGGTCTGACCCAAATGATTTACTATTATGAAATTCTGTTCATAATTGTAGTTGTAAGTAAATTCTGTTCATAATTGTAATTGTAAGTTGAAGACTACTTATACTAAAGTTTTGCTATTTTGAACTATGAACCTCCAAAACTATAGAGCACTGCCGTATAATGGTTTTATGTTGAAAAAAACTGAATCCTGAGAAATTTTGCAACTTCTGTTTTTCCTTAGGTGTTTGAAACTGTTAAAAGTTGTGTGTTTATTTTTTTTATTTTAAATCAGGTAGAGGGTCCAAAGCGAATTCCTATGACCCAGAATCGGGCACTGAGGACTGGAATTCAATCACAGCGTGTTCTTTCTGCTTCAAATATACCCCAGAGAGTGCCTATTCAGTCTCAGGCACAAAAACCTGTTACCCATCCAAAAGGTTCCAACTACACAAGTCAGCAGCGACCAACATCTGCAGTTCAACCAACATCTAGGAACTCAGGTCCAAGTAAACCTGGTATAATCTCTCAGCAACCTTCTGCATCCGGTAAGTACTACCATTTCAGCTATTTCTAACTTTATAACAGTAATCATGTTTCAGCTATTTCTAATAATTGTAGAAAATCTATTGATGGTTAGGATATAGGTAGTCCTTGAGTTAAGACCACTAATTTGGTGACTGTTAGTAGCTGAATGAAGGGACTTGTAATTGGTCACTGAAATTACTGACATTACGATGCCCTTATCAATATCTATGCACTTGGTGACCTATTTCGACTTACAACTGGTTTCCAAGCACTCTACAATTATGGGATCTCCTTTGAAACCTTTCCTGATGTCTTCTTTAGAAAACCAATGGGGAAGCCAGCATGGAAGATCACAACTCAATAGGATCTGCCCATGCAGTTCCTCAGCTCTTCTGCACTTGTGCCATACTGGCCACTGAAATCCTTCCTGAGCTTCACGGTGCCTCTAGACACCTTGCATCCCCTTTGACTTTCCAACTTTCTTTATCACCTGACAGCAGCCATTTGCCTGCCAGTCAGCCTGGGACTTTTAACGTCCTGCTAGCTTTCCCAGTGACTGATTCAAGGAAGCAAGTAGGAAATTATCTCACCTAAAGTCTGTGGCACTCATTCAGTGACAGCATCTGAATCTTCAAGGATTCGCTTTGCTAACCAATGAGATTGTGCTTTACAACTATATCATTTAGCAATGAAAATTCAAGTCCCAATCATTCTAAGTTGAGGACTACTGTGTTTCCCCCAAAATAAGACTGGGTCTTATATTAATTTTTGCTCCAAAAGGCACATCTGGTTTTAGTTTCCAGTTAGGTCTTATTTTTGGGGAAACTTGGTACTAAAATACATCTGACAATCTTAACGGTGGCTTATTTTGGGAGTAGGGCTTATATTATGAGCAGCCAGAAAAAGTCATGCTAGGGTTTATTTTCTGGTTGGGTTTTATTTTCGGGAAGACATGTATGTATATATGATAAGGAGTACAAATTGGGAAGCTTTAAAACAGTATTGGAAAATATAGTGAATTGAAATTCAAATGAAAATCATCTGCAAACATTTGGTTACTATGGGTTGGTACAGGTAGTCCTCAATTTATTATTTTTTTAGCAACCTTTTCAAGTTACATCATTGCTGAAAAATGTCTGGTCCTTGTACTTAAAACTGTTGCAGTGACCAGATAGTCATGCAATCAAAATTTGGGGACTTAGTAAGCAGCCTGATTTACAATGGTTGCAATATCCAGGGTTCATTTGATCAACATTTGCAACTATTCCAGCTGGCTTCCAACAAGTCAATGGGAAAAGTTGTAATTGCTTGATGACCGTGTGATTCACTTATCAATACAGATAGTCTTCACCTTACAACAGTTCACAGTGACTGTTCGAAGTTACAACAGCACTGAAAAAAGTGAAGTGACCATTCTTCAGACTTATGATTGTTGCAGCATTCCCATGGTCATGTGATTTACATTCAGATGCTTGAACAACTGACTCAGATTTATGACAGTTTGCAGTGTGCCAGGAAATGTGATGACTTTTTGCAACCTTCTGAGAAGCAAGGTCAATGGGGAAACCAGATTTCCTTAACAACTGTGTTACTAATTTAACAACTGCACTGATTCATTTAATAACTGGCAAGAAAGGTCGTAAAGTGAGGCAAAACCTACTTAACAACTTTCTCAATTAGCAACATAAACCTTGGATTCAATTGTGGTCGTAAATTGAGGACTACATGTATTTAAATGTTTAACCATGAAGTTAAATCTTAAAAGATTCTTAAAACTGCATGAATCATGAAAACTGAATCCATGTAAGATCTTTGCAAAAGTGGTGAATGGAAGGTTAGAGATGGCTTCTGGGATCATTTACCGGTAGTAGGGAATTAATATTCCTCTAGTTGGTGCTTAAAATCTCTTCCGGAGTATCACTTTACTTTACTTTTACTTTTTACTTTATTTCGATTTATATACCGCGCCTTCTCCATCGAAATGGACCCAGGGCGGTGGGTCACAAAATTTTGGCTGTGAGTACATTTGAAATTCACATTTTCTCATTTAGAGGCAGAAAATGTTACAATCCGTCATCTATAACAGACCAAAATACTGAAAGGGGCACAACTTATTTAGAAAAAGTAAGAAATGTCATGTACATCCATACGTAATACAATTTTGACAATTCTTTCTCACTCAGTGGTAGCCCTTAGACACACATAGATAATTCATACTTGATTTAATGTAGGATGCTATCTTTCAAATGTAGAATATCGTATTTTTCAGAGTATAAAATGCACCAAGGTTTTGAAGAGGTAAATTTTACAAAAAGTAGGTAGGTAGATAGAGGGATAGAGAGGGAAACAAAGAGAGAAATACAATAGGGAGGGAAACAGAATAGTAAGGTAAGTAGGTAGATAAAAGAGAGAAATATGGTAGGGAGAGGGATAGAGAGAGAAAGAGAAAGAGCGAGAAATACAGAGGATAGATAGGGAAAGAGTAGGTGGGTTGTTAGGTAGAGGGAGGGAGAGAGAAATACAGTAGATAGGGAGAGAGTAGGTAGGTAGATAAAGGGATAGAGAGAGAAATAGAGAGATAGAAAACTACAGTAGGTAGATAGGGAGAGAGAGGGGGTAGATAGGTACATAAAGGGAGAGAGAGAGAGACAAATATAGTAGGTAGGGAGAGAGTGTAGGTAGGGCTAGCAAGAAACCTTTAATAGAATTAAGGGTTTCTTGCTAGCTCATGAGTCATATTTAAGATATTCCATCTGCTCTAGATATTCACCAGAGCTATTGTGATTACATATTTTCTAAAGATAAGTAGAATAGAGAGAAAATTGCCAGCAAGAGAGTTAATTTAAAAGTGTTCCTTCTTACATAAAGTGTGTATGTATGCAGATGCGTGTGAGATAGTAACAACCAGTAATTTTCAATACCTTCTTAGTCACAAGATTTTCTTAGCAACTGTATTTCTAGAATGGATTGCTGTGGCTAAACACAAAGAGATCATACATCTTTAATTTCTGCATCATCTATAAAGTATGTACTCCAAACCTGCCACAGAAAGGAATAATTAGAACAATCTGCTGAATTTTTTAACTTCGGAGCTTGCTTTAGAAATTTAACTTTCTTATGGCCAGGAAAAAAGCCTGAAACTGAAGATGTATCAGCTGTAACAACTGAGGCAAAAGGAGCTTCCGATTCAAAAAGTGAGAGCAAAGGGGCATCAAAAAGTGAGACTAAAAGGTAAGTTCTTAATTTGTTTTTGTCGGTGGATATATTCAAAGGTATGTACACTTCCTATTGGGAAATTCAGATGAATTCAAGTCTGTTAGCCTTATATAAAGGATTGAAGACTTTGGCTGTTTCCCTAGACCTGTGTTGGCGAACCTATGGCACATGTGCCAGAGGTGGCATGTAGAGCCCTCTCTGCTGGCATGTGCACCATCTCCCCAGGTCAGATCTGTAGCATTTCTTTTGTGAGCTTTTGTTTCCCTGTAAACGATGAAATAGAAGCTCGTGGAAGAAAAAGATGTTATCTCTTGCCAGCTGCCGGTGTTGGGATGCCCTGCCTCCCACCAGCCAGCTGGTCTACGGGTCTCTTGTGCATGTATGCCTGTGCACATGTTCGTGCATGAATGCATTTGTGCACATATACCTTTCAGTTTGGGCATGGATATATGGAATTTGGGCATTGGTGGATAAAAGGTTCATCATCACTGCCCAAAGCATTTGAGTCAGCTGGTTAGATGAGCTCTACACTTACTAATGTGTATGTATAATTTTTTCCCTTGTCAATGGGGTTCTTATCCTTGGGCACCTGTAGTAGGTTTTATTGTGTTATTTTTCAAATCAGAACATTTGCACACCTGTAGACATTTATGTAAATTGAGTCTTACCGAAAATGGTTTTCAAAGAAAGCATTTTCTTTTATATTCCTCAGGAAACAAAGTTTTTTTAGCTATCCCCAGAACATTTAATAAAGTGCAAGTTTTGAGGAGAGAATAAAGTGTTCTTATTTCCTATTCTAATGCTTTATTTTATTTTTAAATAGAAAACAGTGGTTCCTTGAAGACTTTGAAATTGGCCGTCCTTTGGGAAAAGGAAAATTTGGAAATGTGTACCTGGCTCGAGAGAAACGGAGCAAATTTATTTTGGCACTGAAGGTCTTGTTTAAAGCACAGTTGGAAAAAGCAGGTGTAGAACATCAGCTGCGGCGAGAAGTAGAAATACAGTCTCATCTTCGGTAAGGTTGAATAAAAATACAGAGTGGCAACCTGGAGACCATGTACAGCAAACAAGGCTTGCACTGCCAAAAAAGGACAGTGAAAGAATAAACATTCAGTAGTACAATGATTGTTCCAAATTATAGGTAAAAGTGAGAAGTGGAGACCTCTGGGAAGGGATTCTAATTCTCCACTTTCTCTTACCCACATAGAGATGGCTTTGGAGAGTCATCTTTGATATATTTATCAGATTTTGAAGGTAGGAATAGAAAGTAAAGGCCTTTAGGAAGCCAGCTGCTTTCATTCCTAGATCATCTGAAAGGCTTTGTTACCCTGAAAAGTGGCCATTTTTGGCCAATGGAGAAGGTGATGAGAATAGCTAGTATTCCAGAAGCTTTCCAAAGGTTTTCATCTTGTCAAAACTTTTCAAATAGTTGGAAAAAAAACTTGCTCCATTTTTTTTCTAGTAACATTGAACAGCTTGCTTGGCTTCAGTCTCTCAATGTTGTTTATTGCTTGTACATAATGACGGAGTTGTAGATGTGTTTAGCTGATTAATAGTAACAGTCTTGTTTAAAAATCCATATGCCTCCTTTTGCAGACATCCCAATATTCTCCGGCTGTATGGTTACTTCCATGATGCATCAAGAGTGTACTTAATTTTGGAACATGCACCTCGCGGAGAAGTGTATAAAGAACTTCAGAAGCTTAAAAAGTTTGATGAGCAACGAACAGCTACTGTACGGTTTGCAAATGGCAATGCATGCTTTTTTAATGAAATACTAAAGCTATCCCCCCTTTTTTTGGGGGGGGGAATTGGTGTTCTACTATGGTTATTCCTCTAGCAATTTGAATCTGAGAATATTGAACAGTTTTGGTTTAAGAGATAGGTTTTTTTTAAAAAAAATACCATATTTTTCAGAGTATAAGATGCACCTTTTTTCCTCTAAAAAGAGCCTGAAAAGCTGGGTGCTTCTTATACATTGAATACAGCGGTTTTTTTGGTTTTTTTTAAAGTATTTTATTGGTTTTTAAAAATTTTACAGGGAAAAAGGGTACAAGGTGCAGTAACATTTTGGCATTTTCCCTGCCGTTGGCGATGTCCCTCCCAAAAAACTTTGTACATATACAAGTTTAAAAATAAAGGATAAGCATATAGGAAAAATTAAATCTTATAAATCCATATAATCAATCATTTTTCCCTTTGCCATTTTCTTGTGTATCGACAATCACAATAAGTTTTCAAATAAATCATTTTTGAGACCGAAGTCTTTTCGCAATTGACTCTTCCCTCCTGTCTTCAGGCGAGGCCGTCGCTCCCTCTGTTCCCCCATCTTCCCCTCCCAACTGGGAGGAATGTTTTTTAATAAACATCTCTGCCTCAGTTAATGTTTTGTTTTGCCTCCCGAAACCTCGCCCCCTTCACCAAAATGGCTGTGTGGAGGCTTCCTGGGAGCTAGGGGAGGGCAGAAATTAACCTCAATTGGGCCGGTTTTTTTGCTCTCCCCCCAGCCCCCAGCAGCACTCCATAGAGCTTTGCATTCAATTTATTTGACACAAAAATGGCTTGTTTTTGTGATAAATGGGCTGGTTTTTTTGCTTATTTTTGACACACACACCCGCCCCCAGGAGCACTCTGCAAGACCCCCCAAGGCTATTCATGCTTTTTATTTGAAAACAAAAGCCCTGTTGTCACGGAGAAACTAGCAGTTATGGGGATATTTGCAGTGCAAAAACACTTTCGGAAGGCCGTTTAACTGTTTCTGTGCCAGGAGAAACAAAGTCTTAAGGTTTGTCAGCGATTTCCTTCTCCAGGACATGGATAAATACACCTGGAAACATCAACCTACCT
>JAPKID020003704.1:0-12162 GCA_026931265.2 Tropidonophis doriae
TAGCACAAGGTTTTAGTTCAAATTGATTTTAAATTTTGCATTTTGTATTGTACTTATTTGTTTTTTCTCCCTTGTGCACCACCCCAAGTCCCTTGTGGAGATGGGGCGGGATAGAAATCGAATAAAACTAAACTAAACTAAACTAAACTAAACTAAACTACCATTAGGAACTCACCACTGTGTCCACCACTTTCCTTCTGGAAGTAATCTGGATCTGTGATTGAAGTTTGTATTTGAAGCACCCTTATACAATTTTTCTTCTAATCTACCCTAATTGAATGCATGGTGGCTCATCTGTTTAGGATGCTGGGTTAACAAGCTGTAAGCCCTCGTTCGAGACCCAAGTGCTGCTGTGAGATGGGATAAGCTCCCTCCTTTCTCTCTAGTTCCTACAGGGGACATGAAAGGAGCCTACCCCAGGCAACAGTGATGTCACCTGTCGATCCTTTCAACCTGGAAGTGCCTCAATGTTTCTCACTCAAGTGTAAGGCAATCTGCCTAATCCTCAGTTCAGCTCTTGGGGTTTCCTTGAAATAGAGCTAGCAGATGCAAACTGAATTATATCTCACTCCTAGGCCATCTCTTTGCAGGGTCAGTGGGAAAAGGGTTGAGGTCACCTCCCAGGCTGCTTCAAAGTTTTACTAACCCAGCCTGCCTTGCAAGAGAGTTGGATTGACCGTGGAGGATTTCTTCACAAAGGTGTTAGAAATCTGATGTAGATTAGAGTTTAAAACAAAGTAACGAAGGATAAATGAGAAAGCAAGGGGTGAGGGCAAAGTTTGTTGCTTATCGCTGCTTGCTATCACATAAAAAGGCACTTCCCTTTTATTAGCATTGAAATTAAACCAACAAAAGGAATTGGCAAAGCCACAGATGCTTTCCAACATTAATCAGAAACACTCATTGAAAAAAAAAAGTATGGTTTCTCAGCCTCTGTGGAAGGGAGGCTCCTGTCAAACGTAAGCCAAGCACAGCTGCACTGAAAACATAGCCATGTGTTGGGATGCTTTGTATTTCTTTTTGCCTGGCAGCAGTGAGAGACAGGCAGCTCGCTCCACAGGAGGGCAAAGTGCCCTGGCAGCTTGCTCTTCAGATTGGCAACAGCCCCCTGTGTGGCTTGAGGCCCCCATTTGCAGCCCATTGACTTACTTGCCGGTAAGATTTCCAGAGCCAAACCCTCTTCCTGGAGGACATCAGCCAGAGCTCCGATTGACTTTTGTGGCCTATGTGTCTGGCTCTGAATGCCCTCTTTCCTGCTGCCGCTATAGATTGATTTCAAAGACACATATATACATTTCTTTTTTCCCTTTGAGCCCTGAAAACAAGAAGTTCCCCACAGAATCTGGAATGCATCTGTTCTTCATTTCCAATCCAAGTTTCATCCCGTCCATGACACGGTGATTGGGTTTATTTATTATGCTAAACCATAGTTTGTTTTACTGTTGCTGATTAAATGAAACACAACTGGCTGGGCTTATAAAAGATGCTAGGCCATAAACCATGATTCATAAACCACAGTAACTGGATTTACACAATACACTAATATGTCTTGCCTTAATTCAAGAGGTAAAATAATTGGGAGGACTTCAGTGATGGGATAGATACATTCCCCATCCGGTTAGCAAACCCTGGGAATTTTGGTGACATATCTGTTCCTGATCAGAAGCAAAATCAAGAAAGCCCCATGTTATGAACACAGACAAATTTGCACTGTTAACATAAAGTCCTAAGAATGTACACACACATGTAAACAGAAGGAAATGCCATTTTTGTGTGTATATATAACTGATGGCAGAATTATATCTGCTATGTGGATATGTATGTTTTCATAGCGTCTTCTGTGTATAATTTAGCAACTGCACCAGGCCTGCAGGCAAAGCCTTTCTTACTTAATCCTTTCTTTGTAAGAGTAGCTAATCTTTTCCCAACAGTTATTCATCCACAAGCCCTGTCCCCATTCATGGGAGCTGAAAAACAATTTGGAGTCCTAATGATTTCTAGGGTTTACTGCTAGGGCAATTCTAATCCAAGAAAATGATGTTCAGAAATGTCACTCACAAGCAAATGATGGGATTGCAATTTAGCCAGCATATAAATAGCTCAGGGGTTGCTTACTTTAAATATTGATGGATTGAAGGCTAAAATGCATGGCTTGTTATGCTTACCAGGTACAGCCATAGTAACAGAAAAGGAGGAAAGGCAGTTTTTATGGTTTCATGCCCCAATTTGCAAGAAGAGTGGTTGACAAAACAAATGGAAACTGGGCAGACAAGCTGACAAGGAGAGGTAAACATGGAATATTGATTTTCAAGTTACTAGAAGACCAACACTGATCTTGTCCATATCATCCAGTAAGGGCTATTTATTTATTTATTTATTTATTTATTTATTTATTTATTTATTTATTTATTTATTTATATTTATTTATCCACAAAGTGACGTTGTTCATATTATTGGATCATAGAATTGTAGCATTATAGGGCTGGAAGAGACTTGTTCAACCCCTGCCTAAAGCAGTAATTCTTATACTATCCTGGACAAATGAATGCCCAATCTTTTCTTGATTACCTTAAACAATGTAGCATCCACAACTCTAGAAGATAAGCTGTTCTGTTGGTTAATTGTTCTCAATATCAAAAAATTTCTCCTCCATTCCAGGAAGAATAGCAATAACAATAGCACTTAGACTTTCGTACCACTTCACAGTGCTTTACTGCTCTCTCTAAATGGTTTACACAATCAGCATTTTGCCCCCAATTATCTGGGTCTTCTTTTAACCCATCTTGGAAGGATTGAAGGCTGAATCGATCTTGAAGGCTGAGACTCCAACTTCTGAACTGCTGCCAGTCAGCAGTAAGTAGAATTAACTGCAATGTTGCATTCTAACCACTGCACCAGCGTGGCTCTGTATTATTGTAAGGTATTGTAATAAAAATGGGGCAGACAATAGCCAGGTCGTATTATGTATAAAGGAACAAACAAACACACACACACACACACAATGGGAATAAAGAGAAACCATGAAATGGGATCAAAATAAAGTGAAGCAACATCACCCCCAATCAGGTAGAACTCAACAGAGTTCACATTCATTTTTAATATGGTAACTATTAGTCTGGTCCTGTGCCTTTTAAGGTTTTATAATACAATACAATACAATAGCAGAGTTGGAAGGAACCTTGGAGATCTTCTAGTCCACCCCCCTGCCTAGGCAGGAGCCCTATGCCATTTCAGACAAATGGCTATCCAACATATATAAGTGATAAGTGATACCCAGACCTTGAATTACACACAGAAGCCTGATGGGAGTCAGAAAAGCTCATGAACAGGAGTGTTATAGGAACATATCATGGTTTGTCCAAAATAGCACACACTGCTGCGTTCTGTACCAGCTATAGCTACTGATTGCTCTTCAAGAGCAGCTCTATGAAGAGCACAGTGAAATAGCCCAGCCAGGAGGTTACTAAAGGATGAGTGAACATTAGTAAAGTTCATGATCCAAGAATAGTCACATTTAATTTGCACGATTAATCTGGGCAAAGGCCTTCCTAGCCACAGACAGCTGTTACCTCTTTTTCAAATATGAACCATGAGTCCAAGACAGCCCTAAAATTGCACACCAGCTCTGTCTTGGGGGAATGCCATTCCATCCAGAGTCCAAGGGGAATAAAACCCAACATTGGGAGTCTCTAAAACACAACCTTTCTTGGCCTTCCCCATCCACAACCTCCAGAACCCAGAAAAGAATCCTGACAGTGTCACTTGGGCAGCCTGGAGCAGATGTGTACAACAGTTTATCACCAGCATGTTTCATGTAGATCAGTGGTAGCCAACCGGGTCTCTACCGCCCACTAGTGGGTGTTCCAGCTTTCATGTTGGGCAGTACAGGTTTTGTCCAATACTGAAGCACTTTCCTTTTTTAATTTAATTGACTTCCCTACTTAATAAATCACTATTACTATGGAACTGGTGGGTGGTTAGAAAATTTTACTACTAACAGAGATACAGAAATGGGCTGTAGGTATAAAAAGATTTACTATCCGATGTAGATGTTTAATGGGAGTTGGGAAATAGCAGAGCTCTGGGGCCAGGAGTCTAGAGCCAGACGCCTCCCCATCATACCAACACTGACTGGAACCCTTTTCAACGTTGAAAACTCTTCCATCCCAATCTCTAAAATGGACCAGGTGGATCCATGGTTGATGGTACTGAAAGCCACTGAGAGATCCAGGAAACCAGGATGGATTCCTGCCATGGTCATTGAGAAGTGTGATCAATGCTTCTCGGTACCATAAATCTGACTGAAAAGATAATCCACTTCTTCCAGGTGTCTTCCTCCCTAAGAACATTGGACTAAAGTTGTCCAATACCACTGGATCCAGGATGGCTTTTTGAAGACAAAGTACAGTACTGATTCCTTTAAAGTAAGCAGAACCTTCTTCGAATCTGTGAGTAATCAAAAGATCCCCCAACAATGGCTTCTGCTATTTACAATCTCAGCAAGTGACACAATCTGGCTGACTTTGGGTTTAGAAGTTAAACAAGGTCGGGCCAAATGGGTATTCTGGGGGTATTTCCTAGACTGGAATGTTTAAAAAATTTCCCCCAAATAAGCAATGGATAAAAAAAATTCCTTTTGCTTTTATTTTATTTTTTTAAAAGGCTTGCACTTTGCATACTTAACTGGAGAGTTTAGTTTTAGCAAGTAAGCCATGTCAGGCAAATTCAGTTTTCTACATTAAAATTTTTTAAATAGAGTAACGTTTGGAAAGCACCTCCTGCAATCTGGTGATCACCTTTGGTTCCTGAATCAAAGTTCTCAAGATGACCATTTAGTGATGCAATTCATTCCAACGCCTGCTGATTTCACTTGGAACATACAAACCATATCCTCAAATAAAACAGAACTGACAATGTGCATAGAAAAAAAAATAACTCCAGAGATTCCCACAACCATTGCAATGGAGAGGGAGAAGATCCATAAGAAGTGGGAAGAGTGATGAGAGATTCTTTTTTGTTTAGAGACACAGCTTTTCTAGATGTGGGAGAAAAAAAAAGGTTAATAAATTTAAAAGGCCTCTTTGGGGGGAAAAAGCCTATTCCCTAATATTAAGGAAAGGTCATAATACATTGTAAAACTTAAAAAGTCAGGTTGATTTGTGCTAAAGCAGGTGGCAGGCAGCCCATCCAGCACAATTCTTTCTCATAGAAGGAAAGCAGAATTTTAAACCAATAGTCTCGCATTTGCCTTGAAGCCTTAACTATCCTCAGACTCCCTCTGCTGCCCTGCACTTCATTTTTCTCTCTGTCCTGAGTATTAGGCTGGGAACATCACGTTCTGTGTGGAATCTCTTTTATTCCTATAGCTGAAAACCTCTTCATTTTGACACCATGGAGAATTTTCCAACACGAAACAGGCAATATGTTTTCTTAAATCCAACACTTGCTTTATCAAAGACATTTCTTTACATATCTGCCAGGATCTTTTAATCAGATGCTCTTGCTTTCTGGCTGCAGAATTTCCTGTGGCTCTGGGGTTCTTTTCTGTTCTGATTTCAAAAACACTTCATTTGTGCGCTTTATTTAAAAAAGACCCATCTTCCTCTGCATCTCTCAAACTTTCAAATGAGGCTTCAGCATTAATTACGCCAATGCTGTAAATTCATGAACTTAACTGTCATGAGGATAAACGTGTGAACCGCTGTAACCCTTGTTGGTCAGATTCCAGCCATCTAATGTTGGATTTTCCCAGAAGACAATCTATTTAGAGAAAAACATTGTCAGTTCTATTTTTCCCATGTGTTAGAGGCCAGTGAGAAATGAAGGATAACTCATGTATTTAATTTTATCCTATTAAAGTCCAACACAAATTTAGATTGGTATACAATATTGGAATATTCCCTGAAGGCTCTCTGACAGAGAAGATTTTCTCTGTCCCTCTGAATATTAAAAGAAAATGAGCCATCCCGACTGGGGAATATGAGTTGTTCCAGAGGGAGGAGAAACTTAGTACAGAACAGTGGCCCCCAACCTTTTGGGCACCAGGGACCGATTCCACAGAGAAAGGTTTTTCTGTGGACGGGAGAAGTCATGGTTTTGCATGCTGCCTGCATCCTGTGGATGGGGCTTCACTTGTTTGCATTGTTTCTGGCATGCTGCGGTCTGGTACCGGTCCATGGACTGAGGCTTAGGGACTCCTGGTATAGAAAGCTCATTTTTATCATCACCTCCAGCAGCTTGTTCTAGACCCATGATGGCAAACCTATGGCACGCGTGCCACAGGTTGCACGCTGAGCCATTTCGTGTTGCCCTGTCAGCTCCAGCGTGCCTTTGCATGCTGGCCAGCTGATTTTGGCCTTCATTTTCGGCCATATTTCATCCTCTGGAGGCTTCCCTGAAACAGACCTACCGGGTCCACTGGAAGTTGCAAAATGGGTTGTTTCCAGCCTCCGGAGGGCCTCCAGGGGGTAGGGAAGGCCTTTATTGCTTTTCCCAGGCACCTAGAAAGTCTGGAGCCTAAGGAGGATGAAAAATAGGTCCACCATGCCATCACATGCCAAAAGTGGGGGGAGCGGGGGATCACGTGTGCATGCACAGGGGGAGGATGCATAGAATTATGGGTGAGGGCACATGCATGCAACCCCCCATGCTCCCCTCATTTTTGGCACGTGATGGCAAAAAGTTTAACCATCACTGTTATAGACCTAAATCTCTGGCAGACTTCTGTTACACACATTCTTCCTTTTGGGTACATGCACACCTATATAAACATCCCGTGTTTCAGGATCTGATTGTTAACTTCTAGTTAGTTTGGGTTTCTTAAACCAAAGTTATAAAATTAGCAGTCATATTTATAGGATGTATCAAAACTTACATTGAAAGGGCAGGCATAAAGAGAAGGGAAAGAGCAATGCACTTTAATAAGCAATCTTGGTCCTTGCCTAATCAAGTAAGGATGGACAAATTGCAACCCCAGGGCACTCTTGGAACCCCTATTGCTGCTGACCTTAAAGTCTCCTTTATCTGGTAGCACCCAGATTATGTACCCTTGCCATCACCCTTGCTCAATCAATCAAATAGTCATTAGTTTAATAATGTTTCACTTCTAACTTATTCCCCTTAAAGATCAGTGTCTCACCCTTATTAGCTGATTTAATAATAACTGATCGGTTAACAAAATCATACATTCCTTGTCAAATTGTGTTTAAATAAGTCAATAACTGTTCCATGCAGCATCTCGGTCCAGCAGTTCACAAATTAACACCATTCATCTTTAATTAAGTTTCACAAGGATGTAGGGATGAACATATATGATCATGCAGTGCTGTCCATGAGAATTCAGTTCGGTTTATAAAGCAGAGAAGTGAAGAACAAGTAGAATTTCCTCCTGAGCAGTTTCCATAAAGGTCTGCTCCTGGCTATAACCTTTGCATGTGTCTCTTTGTATTTATCAATATAATTGCTCACTGAAGTATGAGATCACGGGAAGACATGTGGTCAATTCACTTGCAAACAAAGTAGACTTTCATACTCCTGTATTTTAAAAGGCTCATTATGCTATAAAGCAGCTGAACTAAAACTGCTGGATGAATCCCTAGCCCCTCAAATATAAAGTACAGCGTAGACCAAATTGGGATTTATTTAACCCTATGGATTTTATCAAAAAGATTAGCTGCAAAAAGAAAAGAAAAGAATAGAAGACACAAAAAGAGTGTCTCTTTGCTGGGTTGAAGAAGATAGAAAATAAAGACAACGCTAACAATTGAGAAACAAGATTCATTAACAGACATTGTTCATTATCGTTCTCTGGATGAGGCTGAAACCTTATCAGGTTATCTGCTTTGGCATACTTAAAAAGAACCTATCAACGAAACACTTGTAGTTCTAGTGACCATGCTTTAAAAATTCTAAATTTATTAAGGTATCCTTTTTTTTTTTTCAAAATTTGCTTGAGTCTTTTCCCATTTTAAATGGCAAGTTCTCTATCTAAATCATAATTTAAAACTATGAAATTATTATAATGGAAATATTCCTTGGCATACAAAGAAGTCTCCCCAGATGCAGTTTATTCATGATTTTAAGAGAAAACAAGAGTGTGAAATCTTCATGTAGTTTGGTGTAGTGGTTAAAGCACCGGGTTGGAGACTGGCAGTCCTAGTCTTGCCTTGCACACAAAAACCACTTGGATTATCTTGGACCAGTCACTCTCTCTCAACCCTAGGAAGAGGGCAAAGTCAAACCACTTCTGAAATCTTGCCCCCCAAAACCCCTCTGCAGGGACTAATCCAAGCAGTTGTAAGAGTCCACTGACCTGAAGGCACACATACAAATCCTCCTTTGATTGCGAGACTATTTAAATCAGGGGTTCCCAAACTTGGCAACTTGAAGACTTGTGGACTTCAACTCCCAGAATTCTCCAGCCAGCAGAACTGCTAAGTTGCTAAGTTTGGGAACCCCTGATTTAAATTCTTCTACAGTTCAGCTTTTAAGGTTTAATGTGACAGCAACTCCAGCTGAACTGGGAAAATATCAGGGCAACTCCCTTGTGCCTTGTATATGTGCATTCCATGTCACAACATCTGGGTAATTCTCTGTGGGTATTGTTTTCTAGGCATGGCTAATGTAGGGTGTCATCACTAAACATCAGTCTGTTTGGTAGATGGCAGCAGAGTTTCCTGCACCTCCACAAGAATCTCTATCAGTGTTATCAACTGGAACCTTTCTGCTCTAGGAGTATCCAGTCTAACAAAGCTTCTGTAGCTGTTGCTAGAATAGCAAGCGTGTAAGATGCAACTAATTAGTTATTTGCTAATTGGTTCCATGAAATGAACCACAGTGAAACTGTATCACTTTAATCTGCAGTGCTATAAACTGTATCTTTGAAAAATTAGATTTCTTATTCCTGTTTGTTTTTGTTTGCATGTTTGTTTTTTGTGCTACAGCTTCAGGTGACTACTACTACTACTATACTACTACTATACCATAAACCAGTGACGGCGAACCTGAGTGCCCAAACTTCACGCACACGCAAGCCTAAACTGAAAGGTGTGTGCGTGTGCACAAATGTGTGCATGCTCAAATGTGCACAAATGCATGCATGCACATTCATGTGCAAACGTGTGCATGCACAGACAGGCAGCAGAGACCCGAAGACTCACTGGCGGGCAGGAGGTGATGCATCCCAACACCAGCAGTGTGGCAAGAGGTAAGATCTTTTTCTTTCATGAGCTGCTGTTTCGTTTGCATGGAAACAACGCCATAGAGGTCTGACCTTGGGCAACGGCGCAAGTGCCAGCGGAGAGGGCTCTGCGTGCCACCTCCAGCATGCATGCCATAGGTTCACCATCATGGCCATAAGTTATTTAAAGGAGGAAGGAATTGCTTCCGGAAAATTAATATAGGACAAATACACATATTGTGTAGTAACTTCAGCATCCCAGTCAAATCTATATGGTGATACAGTGGTTATAACAAGAGGTACGTAAGATAAGAGAAAGGAAAGAAAGGAGAAAGAAAGAAGAGAAACATGTAGCTAAATGTAATATAAAGCAGAATAATATAAGATATAGTCAGGAAATGCCAAATTAAGATGGTTTAGTAATAGGAAAGTGAAGACAGCAATTACATTTACAGAAGAGAACAGGGCAGTGTTAGTTCCAGATTCATTCATCTCCCCTGGAAGAAGAATCTTCATAATGACTAGATAAGAATCAGGCATCACCCAATCATTGCTCTGCTCTTTGTAATTCTTTTTCTTACATACGCCTAGAAAAATGACATCTATTAGGAATGGGTGGTTTTAAATAGTTTATTAGGAATGAATGGTTTAGAAAAAAGAAAACCAAATTTATTTTTATCTGAAGGTATTAGATTCAAGAGACAGGTAGAAATCAAGTGGAACCAGCTATGAAGCAATCTGGAAACGTATCAAGGGTTTCTTTCTATTTTGTTAGGTAGGTAAAAGACAGAATTATAGAAGAAGATGCTAGTATTTATCCTGACCTGTGCTGTGGCTTGGCATCTAAATCATTAATTTCCTACAGGAATGGGAACCTTGTGGTCTTCAGTTGTTCTATCAATAAGATGAGATGTTAGAAGCTCAGGTTCATATGGAGGACTGAAATTTCACCTTCCTGGTTTTCTACCTACAATATTTCTTAAAAGCAGAGAAGCATTGTTAGTTCCAAAAGCATCCTTGCTCTTATTATTTAATTCATTTACATTTCTCCTTTCTGTTGCCATGGAACTGAAGACAATGTACTCATTAACTATAACAATGTAGTCACAAACTAGACTGTAACTAGACTAACAGTCAGTCACTAGATCTGCTTAGCTTTAGCAATATGGCTCCATCTCAAGTGTTCACACCCTATGTGTCATCCATGGAAGTGATATCCTTGTAAAGTAACTATAGGAGATAAAAGGTTAATTTGTCTCAATTGTGTCTTGCATTCTCAATCTCAACCTATTTTCAATTGCTACCTGCTTTGCATTTTCCCTGCAGGAGCAGACTACGGATTATGCAATTACAGTAGTTAATCTAACCTCCATATTAATGTGCAAGATGTTCTTTTATATATGATGAAGAATTTGCATACCATTCTAAGTTGTCCAGCAAAGTTCCCAGATATTCTATTAGCCTTTTAAATGGCTTTTCTATTAAAATGGTAGTCATGCACATTTAAACCATGAGATTGAGAAATTTATTAAATTGCCACCCAGAGTCATTTGTTTTAATGGACAGCTATAGAAACCAAATAAATAAATAAATAGATCACACAACTTAATTTGCCACATTTTTCCTTTCTACCACTTTAGGTCTACCAGTTCAAAAATCCAGATGGCCATGAGCTGGCAGCACTGAATTATTATGCCACCCTAATTTTTGCAGACCAAATCTATTCTACTTTGAGAGAAAACATAAGTGTATAAGGCTATCTACCACAAATGACTCTGGAGACGTTCACCTGTGAAAGAACCTAAACCAGACTTAGGATGGGGTCAAGGGAGTAATGAACCTATGCGGTTCATTAGTTTATGAAAACCTTACTCAATCCTGAGAAAAAGGAAAGCATGAGACAGAAACGCAAAACTGATTTTGTTTGAAATGCTCTCTATGTTTAAATTGAATTAGAGGATATATGCTGATTATGGCAAAAAAATATACCAATGAAGAAAATAAGAAATGAAAATTTGTAACTTTGAAGGGGCAATTGAAGATATCGTTTATGTATTAAGAAAAAGTAACTATAAAGATGAAAAATAATTGAGGAGAATAATTTCGCTGAAAGTGAAAACAAAACTATGATGTAAAATGGACTATGTAAATGAGAGGATGTAAAAGAAAAGACACGAATGACACTTTGTTGCTATAATAAAAAGCTTTGAATTAAAAAAACCTGATTTTTTGGTAAAAGGCGCATAGAAAGAAATGAATGGGCTTTCAACATTCTGTTACTCTATAACATCCCAGCTGCTTCTGCTTCTTCACATTGCTAACTTCGAAGTGCTGACAACAAACACCAACTCATATCTGTTTGTTGACAGTCACTTAAACATGTCATCACATAAAGACATCCAGCAATGAGCTCAAAAAGCAGGGGCACCAGGAAATTCATGATAGAGAAAAAAGAAGCAACAAAGATATATCTGCATTTCTCAATCTCTCAATTGCTTTTAATCAAAGAAGTGGTCATGGCCACTTAAAATGTATCCCTTCTCATGAATGAAGGTGAATCTACATGTCTCAGGATAATGTTGCAGGACCCAATCTGGGTCAGTCACTGGGACTAGAGATTTAGTCTTCTGAGCTTTTGGACTCATACTAGAGCCCATCCTCAGGGAACTTCTCTCTCTCTCTTAGGGAACTTCTGGTGCTATTCCAGCATGAGCCCCAAAACTTGGAAGACTAAACGTCTGGTCCCAGTGACCAACCTTGATTGGATCCTGTATCCCTTCTCCTAAAAAGAAATGGGAAGAACTTGTGATCCTGTCTGAAGTTGCAGGTTTGTAACTCCCAATCATTTTTGATCATTGGTGGTACTAATTGAACCAGGAGGAATTGAGAGTAAATCTCTGTCAATGTAAAGGGCATTGGTACTTACCTGATACGCCTCTTCTAATAAGGGGGGAGATAGCATCCATAGTATGGGTAGATTCATC
>JAPKID020003705.1:0-12162 GCA_026931265.2 Tropidonophis doriae
GATGGCATAATAGCTCATGACGTTTTCTTTTTAAAAAGTCCTTTCTATCAATATATCTCTTTCTTTTATTGTATCTCTAATGTGGCATTTTCCAAAAGAATAACAGGGTTTTTTTTTTATTTACAAACAACCATGTAAGCAATAAAGGTACAGAAGCTATGTTAAGTATACAGATTTACTTCTTCAGGGATTTTGTCCACATATTCAGAATAAAATGTCTGAAAGATGTATGAAAGCCTCACCAGAAAGATTTATGCTTAATTTGTGATCTGGAAATAAGTTCATTTATAGCAGGAGGACAAACTCGTGGCCCACAGCCGGATGCGTCACGTACTGGCCCCACTCCTATCTGGTTTAGCAAAGGGAATACAAGTCCCAATATGTCACGTGATGCCGCCATGACAGCATGAGTTTGACACCTCTGGTTTATAGCATTCTTGAAACTGATGTCATGCAGGAAAGACATTTTTCTATCAGTTTCCCAATTTTTTTTCACTTTTACAGATTGTACTTTTCCTCAACTTCTGAAATCTCTGCCAGACATTGCAAAGCAGAAATGGTTTTCAAACTTAATATCATCACTAATATAGTACTAATGTGGACCATTGTGGACAATTATCAGCTTGAGTCTTCCATTCCTAGCTCCTCAAAAAGGCTAAAGAAACAACCACATTATAGTCTCACTCTTTTGTTACCATAAAATTTAAAAGACCTACAGGAAAATTATTTAAGAACTATCCAGATCCAAAAACTTTGAGAGATTGGGACTAATTTAAATAGTCCTTAAATTATAGGAAGAATATCTGATGTCATAAATTAAGCATGACCATAGAATGCACTATTTCTAATACTAGAAGACCAATTCATTCAGCACAGCGATTTTTTCCACTGCATTTTGCAGAAGAAGGAAAACTCACTTCCTTAAAATATACATGCCATACTGAAGTTAAAAACTTTTGTGGTCAACTTAATTGCATTTGCTTCAACCAGTCCATAATGATAAAATTGTACTACAAAGCAGTATAATTTTAATTTAAATATAGCACCACTCAGAGTCCTTTTGGATTGCAGAAGCATATAAACCCTAATAAATAAATCATAAGTTGAATTCTGATAGTATGTTTCTTGATGGTCTCTGAGCTTGGTGGTTTTCTTGCAGTCCTTTCACCACCAAACTAGGTAATATCATTGTTGCATTCAGTGCAGACAGTGAATTCTCTCTGTCTGTTAATTCTAGATTGTCATAGAGCTAAAAAAAAGTAATAATTCATCAGCTGCTTTAAAAAAAAATCCTTCCCCAGATCAGGAACATAAACCACAAAGAAGGTAGGTAGAAGAATACATAAAACATTTCAAGATATTGATGTTTCAAACAAACATTGATGTATGCTGTATTAGTAAACCATTTTCTTTCATGCATTTATGAACACAAACTGAGGAACATGGTATATACAGTGTTGAGTCCTCGTGGCTGACTTTTCAAATCCAACCGCCGCCGCGTCTGATTGGCTAAGACGCGGCCGGCTGGAAATAATGGATTCAGCTGCAGGGCTTCCGGCCAGCAAAAGTATTTAAAGAGCTGCTTTGCGCGCGTTATTTGAATTATTTCCCTTCACTATGCTGAAGTCACTACTTGCTAAATAAAAGAGCTGAATGGGAATCCTGTGTCGAACCTCCTTGTCTCGAGTTACAACAATAAGCTTGGTCATCCAAAAAGAATAATGTTACTTGATCTAAGGAAAGCAGTGCTGACACAAGAGCCATGCTTAAACCCAATGCGGAAGAACTTATTTTTCCCTTCGCTTAGATTATAATCTTTGTTCTAAGAACAGGACTGTTTCTGGCAGTTGAAAATATAGTCCCATGACAGTTTAACCTTAGTGTAACATCAGTATTACTAATGACTTTTATTAGGACCATGAATATTGTAATGATTATAGGAGAAAGATGGGATGCCCTGAAAGTAAAGTTACTAACTGCTTCAGGACAAAATGTAAGAGGAAGGAATAAGAAATTTCTCTTTCTGAAATTTCTCATGTTGGGAAGTTATTCATTAAGCAAACTGTGCCAGACTGGACTTCACTAACGATGTCTATTTTATAAGTCAATATAAGCAATTATAGCTCTTTAGGGTACTTGAAATAAAGCAGGGATCAAAATGGTTCATTATTTGTACAGGAATATTTCCCTACATAATATAAATAATACAGATCCTGCAAATCTTCTAACGGGTTGAGAAAGTGCTTGCCTGCAAAATCTGATACTTTGTCATTTTCATCACTTTTAGAATGCCAATTTATACAAGGGTTTGTTTATGTGTTTTTTTGCTGCTCTCTACTTGCCTGGATCAAAAACTTTGGCCACCTAATGAGAAGGAAGGACTCACTGGAAAAGAGCCTAATGCTGGGAAAGATTGAGGGCAAAACAAGAAGGGAACGACAGAGAATAAGATCGCTGGATGGAGTAACCGAAACAGTAGGTGTGTGCTTAAATGGACCCCAGGGGATGGTAGCGCACATGAAGGCCTGGAAGAATATTGTCCATGAGGTTGTGATGTGTAGGACATGACTTCACAACTAACAACAACGTTTCTGGATTTTTGCAGCCCAGTTCTGATAGCCCTATACATATAGAAGATATGAGATCTTGATGGCCAGCCAATTCTTCTGACACTCTAAACAATCAGATTTTTTTTTAGAAGACAGACAAAAATATTCAGAGTGGGAATAGCCATTCCCCCCTCCTTTTTTATGAGAAATGGAGTCGCTCAGGTTATGAGGCATTGACTGAATTGTGGTTCTTGCAGTCTCCCATTCAACATTTGGAAGCCATTCTGATTGGTTTACAGTGCTCTCTGTTAATTCTCAGTGTTTCAAGGTCAGCAGGAATGAAGATGATGGCAGGAACAGAAACAGTACAGTGAAGAAACGCCGAATAACCATAATATATGGTAAGCAATCTAGTGCCCTCCAGAAATTTAAAATGTAATTCTGAGACTCCCTGACTACTGGTCATTGCCATGTCTTCCTCTGATAAGGAGGATTTGGCATCTCTTCAGGATCAGGAATATAGGAGATAAGGACATCTCAGCCAGTTCTTGGGGGGTGGGGGGATTTGAGAAAACCACTTCTCATAAAGAAAATGTTACTCAGAGTTCAGATGATGAGCTGGTAGTAGCCACTCCTTCTCCAGGTTCAAAAGAGCAATGGCAACTGCAGCGACTTGAATGAAGTCATGGTGAATATCTGAAGTTCACTGCTGGCAAGACCAAAGGTTCTCCTGCAGGATAATTAGGTAACTCATGGAGAGGACACCCTGCTTTGCAGATTTATGTCTGCCCTTTGACTTCCCACAGTGGTACTTGCAACTGAGCTTCTTCCCTGAATAACTTGTGAATCTCTATTGTGTAACTGTAATCATGAAAAAAACAGACTCTTGCCACGCTCTTCTCAACATCTTTTTGGACCAAACTGCTGCCATAAAACTCCATGTGTCTAATTTTGAACTACAGGCTATTCTGTTAATAAGCAGCTATTAAAGTTGGAGGCCATCCTCATCTTCTCTCATCTTTCCCTTTTCTCTTGACTTGTTACTAAAGCAAATTAGTAACCTGGCTACATGTTACTAATGCATAGACAAGTGGGAGGATAAAGGCTATGGGAAGTTTGAAAAGGTCTCTATTCAAGAGACTGCCTCTCCCTGATTATATCTACCTGCCACTTGAGATCTGGCAAAGAGGTGTGCTCCAGGTTCTGTCTGTTGGGTTGTGCCATCTGGCAGGATTCAGAAAGCCAGACTTTTATGTCATGGCACGTGCCCTTTGGAATATCATACCCCAAAGATTAGATAGGCATTTCCATAAAGTCAAAGATAGGGTTGCACCACTGAGTTTGAGGATCTGGATGTGTGGCAGATATTTAGACGTAGTGTTGATTTGTTCCTAGTTGTTTCAGTTTTTTACTTTGACTCTTGATTATACTATATATGTGTTATTTCTAGTGTGTGTTGTTTCATGGTAATTTTTAACTGTTGTTAGCCATCCAGAGTCATGTTTGAGATGGGCAGTCATATGATTCATGAATTAAATTCAAAGGTGCTAAAGTTCTTTACCTGGGGAAAGTGGTGGATTTAAAATCTGAATAAGCATGTTTAGATCAAAGCTAGGACATTAAATTCATGGTGTAGTTCATGTTAATCCAAATTTTATGAGGCCTAAATAAGTTTCCACAATTGGTGTAACACTAATCAACAATACTTTGGAGGAAAGATTGGTATAAATATAGTAAATCCTTCTCACTCAGGAAATTAATTAATTTAAGTGCTAAGTACATTTCTACCTGCTTTTCACTGATAAAACAATTTGGGCACTAACAGTTTGAACAGTTTTAGTTATAATAAAAATCATTTGGAAATATCATGTTTTAAAGTAACCTTAAGTCTTTTAAAGCCACTCTTGAAAGCAGCTTTAAAAGAGCTTTAAACACCACTTCCAGTTGGCAGTAAACGTTTAAAAGGCTTTGTCATATCTTAACTGAGGATATTTCATAACAGGCATCCAGATACTGATCAGCTGTCCACAAGTAGTATAAATCCTTCCATTTCCCACCATCAAGTCAGAGCTGAAGAAGCTTCTTGGATGAAAAGCAAAATGTCCTCAAAGAAAAACCAGATAGTCCAGTTACCTCTTCAAAAAGCACCTTTGGGACATCCAGGTATTGAGAATGCCATTTATTAGGCTGGCATACAGCAGATGTGTTTGGAAATCTTGATACTTACAAAAAAGAAGAGAGGTTTTGAATGGTTTTCAGGTCCTACAGCATATGGATTTATATGTTATTACAATTTTGAAACTTACAATAGCTTGGTAGCAAATTGGCACCCAGAACAGTTTCTTAAGAACATTGTGGCAAAAATATGGGATTCTGGTAGCAGCTGGTATCATTTTTGAAAGCTGCAATGCTTTGGTCAATCAGAATTCATAGATCAAATTCAAAGTTAATTCATACATAATCTAGAGCAGTCGTCAAAATATGAGATTCCCAGATCACAAGCTAACGTAGAACAGTAGAACCAGATTTTACACCTGTTTCATCGGAGAGAAGGTAATGTACAGTGGAGCACTGAATGGTCGTATGAATTCCTAATCCACAGAGCTAAGTAGATGAATTCCACAATAAACAATATCAATAGCCACTAAGAGAAATAGAAAGATCAATTAAATTTAATATGAGAAAAGCCAATGAATTTTTATTGCCTGCATTGTACACTCGTATCAAGGCAACTGTCTGATTAAAAACATCCAAAACAAGGTAACATCTATTCTTAGCTTGAACAAGAAGAACAAAAGAATAATAAAAGATTCTAGAGGCTCTCAGAAACGAATCATTTTATCAATGCAATGGCTTTGAGAAGTACTCATTTTTCTTAATACATGAATTGTTTTTGCATTGCATAGCAATGCTTAAAACTGAATTAAAGAAGTGCGAGTCATATCTTTTCAGAGCCAGCAGGGGCAAACTAAGTCCCATAAAACATATTTGGGCTACAAAAATCCAGATGACCACTAGATGACAGCATAGAGATCAGGAAAGCTAACTATTTTGTTCCCATCTAATGATCTTCCAGATCTTTATATCCAAATATAGTAGTCTTACTATAAGCATCAGTCCACTAAGATGCCCGAGTTAATTGTTTTGGAGATGGATAAGTCTTTTTCTACCACAAGAGACTTAAAGTTCAGAAGGTTTCCTTTACCCCTGAAATTCAAAGGCAATTATATTATTCTTAAAGAAGCAGATCTTTTCAATAGAAATCCATTAGCATCATTGACTTCATATTAAGACTAATTTGCAGCTGACCAGCCACTTTCAAATTATAGACCTTTTAAGGTTTATTTTGTGAAGCATAAATGCTAAATGCTAAAAAGGTGAGTGGCATTGAAGTTCATTCTCATCTGACCTTCAAAATCATTAGGATATTGATACATGTGAGGGCTTTCAATGTTTATTGAATGCACAAAATGTAGGGGCACAATGTGTCTTCTATAAGAAATATAGTTGTACACACAAGGAAGACAAATTCCTTGTGTGTCCAATCATACCTGGCCAATAAAGAATTCTATTATGGCTCAAAAAACATATGTGCCCATCATTTTGGGGGGAAATTTGGAAATCAGTGCATAATCCATAAAGGTAATGGTGCTTTCTCTCCTTCTTAAGTCCAAGTATATTATATCCAAGGTTAGCAAAGTTATTTTTGTGCCACAGGTAGAAAATCCCAGAAGGGTTTCTCTCTTGTTGCTCTTTTTGTGACATCAATGTCTCAAGCCATTTCCCTGTTCCTGCTTAATGGAAGAGCTGGACTTAAATTCTCATTTCAAATCTATCCCACACATTCAACTATTCTATATCTTGACTTCTTCATCCCCAATAATGCATCAAATCTATGTTCATACATCAAGTTTCTTCGCATTTCCCCTTGGTCATCTTTCTTTTTGTGGCTTTTCTCAGTGACAGAATTTCAGTGGTAAGCTTTAAATCTAGTAGCAACTCCTGTTTTCCATCAACATTGCACATACAAAAGCCATTCAGAATGATCCCTGGATCTCACTTAACCCATAGTGAAAGGTCAATATGTATGCGCCCCCATGAGGGCAGCAGCACAGAATAGGAAATTTCAGACTGCTAATTTGTCATATACCGTTCAAGCTTTAGAATCATTCCATTTTGCACTAGTTATTTTAGATACGTATGTATTTATAAAATTTCCTATTCCATGTTTAGGTAATGAAACCCTACTACCAAGCAGACAATTATCTCAAAATCCAGGACACCAGAGGTGGTATTCAACTGGTTCGGACTGGTTCACCCAAACTGGTAATGGAAATCGTGGGTTAAAAATCGTGGGTAGGAACCCACCCTCAGCTCTATGTCCTATCTAGTTGACCTATCTAACCATGTATTCAAGCCAAAGCACATGCACGGAAGGCTGAGCGCATGTGTGGACAGGGCTCAAATTTGCCAACCAGTAGGGAAAGTAAGTGAATACCATCCCTGCAGGACACCTGTGTCAGCATAGTAGCCCTTGCAGAATAGCCTCCTCCTGGTGGCCCTAGATTTATGGTGGACAGCTTGCCCTCCTCCAAAAGTTTTGCTGCAATTCCTATCTGCCCCATCCACTATAGGCAATGGCACAGAGTTGTGGGAGGCAATTCAATTCTTCTAGAGGACATTAAATTGCCTACCTCATCCTGAGCTTCTTGGGAACAAACTTTAGAACAGGGAGAGCCAATCAGAAATACTTTATCTCTCTTTGGAGACTGTGAAAGAAATTGTGTCTGCCTGCCTGGCATAATGGCTCAGAAAGCCTTATGGTCACCAGATTTGGAATGCAGGTCAGAATCTGTCCCAGACATTTTGTTTACTTTCCCTCCTTCGTCACTGTGTCAGAGCTGAGTCTATTCTTTCTGTCGCAAGCTGAAGCACCTCTGCATCCCCTCCATGGTTGTTTGAGCTACTCTTTTTCAGTTTCGCTCAAAATTGCCAAAATTGTGGCATCTCTGCCAAATTCATGTGCTGGAGAAGTAGAAAATGCATTCAAATGCAGTTTGGATGTGGGCTTCTGGCCTTGGTATAAACAATCTATTTATTTTAATCTCCCCAAGCCTTTGTTTGAAATGGATACGTAAGGGGAAAATAGAGATAAATTATCCCTATTCTTCTAGGCAGAATGCAATGACCCTGAACAGAGGCAAGCAGAGGAGACTAGCTATTGTTTCCATTGCACAATGCCTGCCTGAATCAAAACAGAAAGAGATGAACAAATGCTAATTTTTTCCTTTCTGCCACAAGATATCAGAGTGAAAATGCTAATGGCATCTGCAGAGGGCCTGCGATAAAAAGTCTGTGTGTTTGTGTGTGCAAACGTGGTTGGGTTTGAACTGAGAGATAAGCTTGCAAACAACACAATTAGAATAATTAAAATGCTAATCAAAGGAGGGCATCCAGCTGAATGATTCACAGACAGTGAGGGGTGGGGAAGGTGAAATGTTGGCAAAGGAGGGCAAGTATGGCATTCGGTTTATTTTTGTAAAACACCAGAAAGGAGGCAGGCAGGCAGGCAGGCACAAACACCTCAGATCTAGGGACATCTGAATTCCAGCAGGGGAAAAATATGTGGTGTCTGTTCAGGCAGGAGGGAATTCCAGTCTTAGGAGGAGGGTGAAACCAAATTCAAACAATTGCCCTGGCTACTCTCACGTGGACTTTCTTGCTTTCTGTCAAGTGCCATCTTTCCTTGAGTGAAGTCTGTGTGGTTAACTCACTTTCAATGGCAGCAAAAGACTGGGCTCATATAACTTAGACCCAGGTTAACAACCTCAGTTATTGTAGCCACATATCATGTTAATATCATGGGCTGGATGACACAATATCCCAACATAATGGGAAGATCCCCAAAACAGACTGAAGCAGAAACTAACTCACCCTTTGTTTTGCCTAGTCCAGCCAAACACCATCATTTTATGAGCCTTGTTCACACCTAATGGATTGCATGACTACCTTCATCAAAACATAGATTCAGCTCACACAATCATATGGACAACAGCTAGGAATACCAGGATCTTGAATTCCTATAGCCAGCTGTAATATTGACCATTGAACAAATAGCCTAAAACTGCAATCCAGCAGAAATATAACCTGATAGTTTACATTCCCCCTTAGTTACAAGAATGCAGTCATAACACATTTGTTATTTGCTGGGCTGCATGCTGTTCTGTGATTGATTTTGTCTTCGTAATCATTGTTAAACTGCATCTAAAGCACCAATCAGAACATAGACATGAACCAAAAGAAATCACAAAATCTCCTTTGATACTCTTTAATCATGTTGGGTCTATGACCAAAAGGATGAGCAAAGTCTGTTAATAGTATCTAATTCACATTAATGTGATTCAGTGCTCTCAGAGCACACCCAAGCCATTGTTGAGATTAAAAATTCATTATTTATCACCCTATACAAAGACTTCCATAAATACTAATGGGCATCACTGTTATTTTCTCATGACAGATGGACAAAAGACTAACAAATCTTGGACTCCGACTTCTACAAGTTCATTTTACAGTTCTCTAATACTTGTTAATTTATAGAGGTGCAAATAATGAGGAAATATGAGTGCTTAACATTCTGATAATGGCTGTAACAGGCTAGCTTATGTTGCTCAAATAGATCAAAACTGGAACATTTCTTAGAGCTACACTGGATCAGAGCCAGCTCTGAGGGGCCTACAGCAAAATCCTTCTTTTTCCTACATTAGTGAGCTTACCAGGCAATGATGGAGAATAGCAAGTAGTCCTTTCAGTTTCCCATAAAGCTTTGGGTCAATAAATGAGACTTAAAGGCTTAGGCTGAACAAGTGCCAGTACCAGTGATCCTGACTAGAAGTAAGATCACCAGTTGTTTCTCCAAGCATTGAGGCTGATGGAGAAAAATGCAGGAAAATGTGAGAAAAATTACAAGCCCAAGAGATTGTTTTGTGAAAAGGATTTCTGATCCAGAAAAAAAGGCTTCATATTAAAAAAAATCCACAAGAAATTGTTAACATGGGACCTGAAGGTGGATCGAGCTTGCAATTAATTTCTAAACTGTGTGAGGTGAAAAAGGGATCTCTTCATTAACTTAAACAGCTTCGGTGTATTAATCAAAGAACCAACCTCTAAAGAGGAGGAGTTTCTTGTATAGCAATTCTTGGACTATCCATGAATAACAACATAACAATAATTTAAATTATAATTTAAATAGATAATTCAAATTATAAGAGGTTGCTTCTGAATTTGGGAGAAGAGACACATGACATGTAGAGGACTGAAGAATGAGAACAAGTCTGCTGATTGTAATATTTTTATGTACCTGAAGATTTCATGCAGTCTCTCCAAGTATTATGCAAGAGGTATGCATATTATAAGACATACCATATATTTGTATTGGCTTTGGGGGGGAAAACCAGGAATAAATAATTCTGTAATTGCACTTAATTTGCATCCTTTCCCCCCAAGCATTCTTGTTTCCCATGCAACTCTCTCATGAAGATGAATACTAATTGTCTGTGATAATCTGTATGAGGATTCCTTGCTATTTTACCACAACTTAAGAAATGGTATGGAAAAAAATATTTGCAGTTTCTCGGGAAGTTCAGAGTACACAATTCTGCTATGAATATTTATTTTTCAGAAAGACGAAGCAAAAAGCTTAAAACCTTTGCCCTATATAGCTCACTATAGGATCAAGGATTAAGGATGGCATGTGGGCAGTGTTAAAAAAGATATAAGCAAATAAGTTAACATATTGTGGGTGTGCATCCTTCCTTAGTCACAATTGAAATTAAGGGCTCTTCCTCATTCCTCCAGCTTCAGGGTTTTCTGCTGAAAATTTGCCAGCAGAAGTTATTTTTTCCTGATAGCCAAACTCATTGACTAGGCTAGCAACTGCTGTTGTCGTCACAGATACAAAAGAGAGTCTTCTAAGCTGAGTGGATTCATGTTGATCCATTTCCCCTCCCATTCAGTCTCACCTGTAAGTGGGAAAAACAACCACTATATGTGGTGGGCAGACATGGGGATTTTGATAGGGTGTAGGGTGGAGTCAAGTGTTTGGTGTCTCTGATGGTCTAAACCAAAATTACTATGGAGAACAGCATCCAGAGTCAATTAGAGGATATATCATAAGGCAAAATGGCCAATAGGAATTGGGAGGTTCCCAGTCTATGATGTCATCACCATCAGCAGTGAAGTGTCATAGGCTGTAAAGCAAGACTTGATTGAGAGGAAATGGAAAACACTACAATACTTGATAATTGGAATGACTGAATAGCACTTTAAGCTGCCTCCACAGGACTAATATCATGATGACATTTCCTCAGAAATGGCTAATGAAGCATCTGAAAAGTTCTTCATAATGTGAGGGACTCTTATGTGTGGAGTAAATAGAAACTGACATAAATCCAACCAGATCTCCCACTTCTTCTCTCAACTCAGTGCTGCCGTTCAGGAATATGAGTATAAGATAGGAAAAGGAGTGAGAGATCTAGATGGTATTATGCAAGATTCTATTTACTCCACACATAAGAATACCTCACATTATGAAGAACGTTGCACATAATTCCTCCATCAAATTGTTTCTTTCATATTTGATAAAAATTTATCCTAGCTTATGTTTCCCTCAGATTCACACAGGTTCTTGGTAAATCAGGCCTGCTTTCTCATAAGATTATAATTGTAGAAAGAAAGATTTCCTCCCTGCCTCATTACTGCCAAAGCAGTTTTTCTACACTTTGGCTCAGTTCCATTATGGTGGAACTTTGCCACCTAAATCACACAGCATCCCATTAGTCTCCTGATTTCAGCTCATTTTTCCCCTCAGGGCTTGTTCTTTCTGCTTTAATGCTTCTTCTTTCTCCCAAGTATTCTGTTCATCTGTTCCTGATGATCTATATCTTTCCTCAGCTGGTGCCCCTAATCATTCATTTTTTTCCTCCAAACCAGTTCTCAAAGACTTGGACTCAGCTGTTTAATTGGCTCTTAATAATATCTGTTTGATTGGATGTACAACTCACTAGAATAACAGTGCATGCGCAATATTAGTTTTGAGGGACATCTTCCCATTGGCTGAAAACTTTCTATCCCCCAAATTTGTATAACAAAATAAATGAAACCCCCACAAGCTAGCACAATTGACTATCACTATAATCAATTTCAGGTTGATTAATATTTGCATTTTATTTTGAGATACATTTCTCCACTAATTTGGCTTCTCACAGAACTTATAAGAAGAACTCAGCAATTGTTTGACATGCCAGTATATAATAGCTCAGGCACTTTTTAAAAATGTCACAACATCTTTGGAAATTTTAGCAATCTCTTCCCAAAATGTTGTTCCTAAATGGCAAAATCTCACAAGATCTCAGCTTTCTCACTCAAAATCTGAAAGATTTCTCCGGTAAGATTGAAAACTCTCGTGAAACTCACTCTTTCCCCCCCCCCAAAAAAATAAGTTTAAGGTTTCACTTTCATTTTTTATTAAATTCGATTTCTATCCCGCCCCATCTCCACAAGGGACTCGGGGCAGCGCACAAGGGAGAAAAAACAAATAAATACATATACAAAATGC
>JAPKID020003706.1:0-12156 GCA_026931265.2 Tropidonophis doriae
CTAAATGATAGCATTCTCGCCCATATTATTTTACGCCCCTCCACTCCCATTTGTTATCCTGTGGGAATGAGATAAGAACCTGAGGGATTATCATCTTAGCAGGAAATCTTCTCCAACTTGTAGTAAAGAGAATAGAAAGATAAACTATTTAAGACTTTTTTGTATAGTTTCCTCATTGAGACCATCAAAGAATACTGAAAATCTCTCAGAACAAGTTTGTACCTTGGATATAGACAGCTCTTCACCACATATCTACTGTATAGCTCCTCATTATTTGGCAAATAATGGCTGATTGAGCTACTTTTTCAGACTGACTATCTATATGATCTTTTGGGAGAAAATAGGAAGCTGTCCTTTTTCATCATTTGTTCTCTGCCATGATGTGTAGAAAAAGAAGCATGTTTGTGTGGGAAATTCTGAGTTTATGATTCATAGATCTGAGGATAAAGGACACACGATTTTACAATGTGGACAATTTATTCAAATATGAAATAAAACCAAGATGGCAAGATACACCTACTACAACTTGTGGCTATTGCCAATATAATTAAAATTTGTCTTGATTTCCTTGGAGTGTTTAAGTTGCCATTAGAGTAGATTTAATATATATATATATATATTTAATAGCACAATCTTCCAGGTTTTAATTTAGGAGAAAGTCCCGATAAGTTCAGTGGAGCTTGTTCCCAAGTAAATAAATAAGATTTTCAGCCTTAAGTAAATGCTATAGGCAACAATAGCTGTTGATTGTATACTTTGTCAGACAAAGAAAATGCAAATCAAGGGCAAAAAGCATGCTGTTGTATCAAAATAGCCTCCTTTCTCCATTTTTTATAAAGATTATAGGAAGCAAAATAATTTGCTTGGTTTTAGTTAAGGTAATTTTTTAAAATTGTCTAATGAGAGTGCATTGTGCTAATGTTCATATGTGGATTCAATTAGCATTTAGTTAATTAGCCTTTACAAATGAGGATTAACTTAATTACATAACACTAACCTCTCAATAACTCTAAAGGGTAGAAAAGCTGTTTTTATTAAATTCAGAAGGCCTGTATATGTGCATTAAAATCTGAAATGGCACACACATAAATTAAAGAATATCACCCACAGAGGATGACTATTAGAGATGATGATCAAAGGAAGCAAACTGTGTACATGATGTATTTTTTTAAAAAAAGAACAGCATAGATAGAATTTCATGCACATGTGTCTAGCAACTGGTTTCCATGCTTATTTCTGCTTTATTAAGCACACATTTATTTAAACAAGGCTCATTGGAGAGATCTTTGCTTGATCTATAGTCTTTGAGAGGTCATTGATTCATATGGGTTGACCTTACAGTCTACATATATGAGCTATTTGCATCTTTTGGAAAAAAATACATTAATATGTATAAGTAGGTTTTGGGGAAAATGTACTTATTGACATTCCAATATCTGATATTATTTTGAGGAACTTTGGCTATGTTGGGCATAGGAAATCACAGATTCATTTTGAGAAATTGGAAAAGTAATATTATTCCAGATATTAAGAACTGGATTCAGGAGATTTGTAATCTACCATTTTTGACATTTTGAAATTGATAGATTTTTCTAGCCATCAAAAGGTGGCATGGTTCTCTTTGGTTGGCATTTTTTTTCACAACAACCATATTTTTTCTTTCAAATTAGAAATTTTAATATAGTACTAGAGATACACATACTATGCTTATTCTCTTATTTGCTACTATTTGTTAGTTGATCTTTAATTTTGGGGGGCCATTTTTGAATATTTTTTAAATCTGTAGAACAGTATAAACACTATATACAGTATATATCTGCTTTATGGAGGTTGACATAATTAAAGGACTGAAAGCTAATGTTTTGAAATTTTGAAAGTCTATGGAGGTTCTCAGCCTTATGCTCTGAAAATGGTCTGTTTTGTGCACATGTATGTATACAATGTACCTATTACAATATTTACCACTGACGTGTCAGGTATCCCTACCATCCACTTGTAGCACTGTGGATGATAAATGTTATGCCAGCTTTGAAAAATGCTATGATCAACTTGAAGATAGATAGCTTGCTGGTTTCCAAGTGCCCTTATTTAGCTAGTTTCTGCCATATTTGGGTAACCTTTTAAATAACCCTATCCTAATTCTGTGAGTGAGAAATTGCTTGACTTGGTCATATTCCCAAAAAATTACAGATAGTACAAAAATGCATGTAATGCCAACTTCTGTAGTGGAATATATGGATGATATTGTGGATAAGGATAAGAGATGCTGCCTACAACTCTGATTTACAGTTGTAAATTTTTGCAGTTGCTAAGCCGGTTACCATGTGACCACACAAGATTTTATCACCTTTTATGGTGATCTTTAAACAAATACAATGGTCATTAAGTGAACACAGCAGTCGTTAAAAAAAATTGTTTGGTCTACTGGCTGTTTTAATCCCCAGAAACCAAAAATAAACACCAAAACCAAGAAAAAATGTCAAACATCATAGTCATGTGATCAAAGGATGCTGCAAACAACCTGGTTCCCAAATGACCAGAATGCTATTATGTGGTCCTGGAAAGAGTGTGACTGTCAGAACTTCAAAATAGGGTCATAAATGCCGTGGGGTGTGTTTGTGTGATAATTCTGAACAGTTGCTAAGCAAAGACTGTTTGCACCACAAAATTGTCAATATATTATACAGCTACCATATAAGATCAGTTCTTTGTTGGCATCTTTATTCAAGTAAGGACTGCTCACAGCATTGTACAAAGAATGTACAGTACATGAAATACTATACATTCCAAATTGCGGTATTAAACTGGAGATGGTGACAAGGAAGATGGGTCATTCTGAGATCCAACTACAGAGACTCATTTGCAGTGTTTAGGCTAAGAAGGTTAATGGCTGGATTTACACTGTGTTTAAGATCAATTTGTGCCCACACCACAACTATGACAATTTGCCATGGTCAACTCGCCAAGATCAAATCACTCTGGCTAACTTGCCAAAGCCAACTTGCCATGGCTAACTTGCTGCAAGACAACTCGCCACGGCCACCTTGCCACAGGACAAGAATTACATTAATATCAAAGAAATTGTAGAGTAGAATCATTAAATAAAGGATGCAAAAGGAGGAACAGAATGAACTATAAAGGGTAAAAATCAAAATATTTTTTATTTATTTTAAATAATTAAATAAAATTGGTAAATCATCCTGAGGCAAGTTTTCCCATGGCGAGTTGACCATGATGAGTTGGTTGTTGTGAGTTGGCCATGGGAAGTTGACCAAGGCAAGTTGTCCCATTCCCTCCACCACAGCTTTATATTTTGCATGTTATCATGGGCATAGATGAGATCCAATGGCTGTCTCTAAACTGCATAGACCGCATTTTTAATTCCTGGCAACTGATTCTCTGTTTCAATAGGGCATTATAAAATATTTATTTAGAAACCATACATCTCATTTTCCTTGCAAAAATCCAGTGTTTACACTGAAAAACAAATGCATCATAATTCAACTACATGATAATTTGGTAAACCAATTCATTTGAAATTCTTTGCTGATGTTCAGCATTATAAGCCTAATGTTGTTTTGAGTTTGAATATCTCTGCCATGGCCTTATTAGCCACTGTTTTGTGCATTTAGAAATTCATATTCCATGACAATTTTATCTGAAGATTTTGTGTTTTATTAGAAATTACAAATGCTATGAGAAACACTAAGTGCTCCTAGAAAATATGTGGTAGTACATAAAAGAAGCTTTATCAGTGTTTCTTAAACACTGTTATTCTTAAAGACTGTTCTGCTTGCTTTTTAGACAACCACTAAATGTTATGTTGGAAGATACTTGAAAAACCTGTTCCTTTATTTTCTTACTTGTATCTCACCTTGTATCAGGGACACAGTGGCTCAGTGGCTAAGATGCTGAGCTTGTCAATCTGAAAGCAGTTCGGCGAATCCCTAGTGCCATGTAATGGAGTGAGCTCCCGTTACTTGTTCCAGCAGTTTGAAAGCATGTAAAAATGCAAGTAGAAAAATAGGAACCACCTTTTGTGGGAAGGTAACAGCCTTCCGTACGTCTTTGGGGTTTAATCATGCCAGCCACATAACCACGGAGACATCTTTGGACAGCGCTGGCTCTTCAGCTTTGAAATGGAGTTGAGCACCACCCCCTAGAGTCAGGAATAACTAGCACATATGTGCAAGGGGAACCTTTACCTATCTCACCTTTATTGTTTTTACAAATACCTCAAGAAAGCAAACATGTCTAACAAAACTTTCCCCTCTAGTTTCCCCCCACAACAACAATCCTGTGATGTGGGTTGGGCTCAGTGAGAATGACTGATTCAAAGACATTCAATCCTTTATCTCAATCCTTGGTTTCATTCTTCATAATCACACTCTTCAATGTTTTCAATGCCGCTGCTTGGCACTCTTGGAAATAAAAGCCACACTTTTCTGTTTAGCCAATTGTTTTTATCAACGTACCTCTAGTTGGGCATCTTAAGTTATCTGCATGCCATTTACCAAAATGCATAGCATATAATTATACTAGCTGGGAATTATGGGTGTTGATGCCCATGCTTCTGTTGGATTCTCAGATTGAGGAAGGCTGGTTAGCACTACAAGACAATGCACATTTGCATAATCAGCACAAAACAAGAACTTTAAAATAAATTAAAATCATTTTAATTATTGTTTCTGCAGTACCAGGGATCAGTGGTTTTAATTTGGGGAGTTTGATGTTTAATTAAATCTAATTTTTGGCAAGCTAGTAAGAGACTGATTCTAGAAAAAAAGAATATAAAGAACCCCCTCCCCTTTATATTTAACAGAAGTCTTAACAAGACTTATCTGATAATAAATAAAGATATGTCATAACACACTTAGGAACCTTGCATAATACACCATGAATCAATTGCCAATAAATATATGATTCTGATATAAATCATATCTCTGTACGATACAGAGTCTCAGCTTTAAAGAACATCCAAGGATTATTTTACAACAGAAAACATTGTATGTATGTTCTTTGAATAAGGATTTTAAAAAGAAAAAAACCCTTAATAGACTTTAATAAAGCACTTAATCCTGTTCATTCAAAATGGATAGATAGGTTTGCATAAGGGCTTCAGACAGTCTTTGTGAAATGCTTTTAGGAAGTTGTACAGGGTATTTTTCTAATCACTAGTGAGAAACTAACTACTGAGTTCTTTATTTATGAGGGACAGAAAACAAAAAGAAAATATATTCCACTTCTTCCTTACTGGAAAAGCAAAAAAAAAAAATCAGATAGGCAAAAATGTGGACAGAGTTGTCTGAAGGTACCTTAAACATTGCTTAGAGCAGCAGTAGGTCATCTAAAAGGTCCTTGAGATCTGATGGACACTTGAGTGCTGGTAATACAAACAACCAGCTATAATTTCTGTCATCTCTTTCATTCAGGGCTTTTGGGAGAGCCACAACAAGCTGATCAGAAATTATGGACCTTCTTGTGGGTAAGTTGTTCTTTTTGTTTTTCCTGTTTACTTTTTGATTTAGGGCATGAAACTTCTTGCGAATTTTGACATGTGCTCAGCCATCTTCCATCCCTTATCTGGTATTTTTTAATTATACTGAATTAGAATTTCCATTATTCTTCCTGAAGTTGTTATAAATTGGATTCCAGTTATTTATTTATGTGTTTTATTCCATTTATATGGTCATCCATCTCACATATGTGACTGTGGACAGCAAGCAAAGGTTAAAAACATTGATATAATTATAAAAATGGCAGTACACCACAGAGAAAATGTTTTAAAAATGGCCAAGAATAAATATCCATATTAATAACAAGAGCACATAGGCTTATCTGACCTCTTAACCCATCAGGCCTGGGTGATCAGCCAGATCTTAAGTGTCCTCCAAAAGACCAGCAGCCAACCTAATTTGTGGGGATTGATATTTCGAAAGGCAGGTGCAGCAAAATAAAAGATACACTTTCTGGGTCCCATCAGTTATCATTCCTCAATTAGATGGAACTCAGAACTTGCCCCTTCTTCCAGTTCATCTGAAAGGTTGCTTTCTGGGGACATAAATTTGCAAATTAATGTTTGCAACAAAGTGATAAGAAAGTTTTGAATCTATTGTAAGCAGTTACAAACCAAGGGAATCAACACAACAAGATGTAGTATGAGAGGGCTAATATTCTTAACTATAGAGATGTGCAAACTCACCAGCTGAGAAACATGGCTCTGGACCCAAAACACATATCTCGGACTCTTTGGAACATCTCCACCTCAGAGGATTTACTTCTGGAGACCATTGAACTGCTTGTTGTTGAGGGTAAGCAGAAGGTATTGAAGTTTTACAAAATATTATAAGTCTTCCACATGCCTCATTCCATAATATTGCTTGCTTTCAGACAAAGAAGTTAGAGCTTGATGGTGTGGGTCTAAGAAAGAAAGAAAAATAAGTTTCATTAATAATACTATAACAGTGTTCTTAACTGTACTTTTATTGTAATCTCTAAGTTTCACACCGATAAATTATGAACCAAAACATAGGCATATCACACATTTTCCGAGCTTGTAATGATCCTAGAATGTATTTGATTTGTTCAACTATTTTTTTTTTTTTTTTACTTCTCTGTCTGAAGAATTCTGGATAACCCCATTCTGCACACTTCCTAGTTGGGTGAACACAAATGTTGTCTTTTCATTTTTGTGGAAGGTCATATAGCAGCTTCTTGTTAGCACTGTGAAATGTTTACTAAGCAGGCTTATCTCAGTGGTTCATCCTGTTTGTGAGCCACTGTTTGAACAGCAGACTATAAAGTCATTGTATAATTCCAGACCTCCTAACATGTCCTAATATACTTGCCTCCAGATCCCTCTTTGAAAATTGCGCCCATGCCATTGACCGTGGTCTCTTTCTAAACCCTTTGCAATGGTTTACAGTGGTTCCATTCCTTCCTGAGTGGATGGGCCAGTTGATAATTTAATTTACTCAACATAAATACTGCCCAAATTCAACTGGCTCTGGATAATATTAACAAAACCAACAACATAAAAACAGAATATAATAATTAGAATTAAAAACCTAAAGTGAATCTGACAACCACACACACACAAAAGAGTCCCAACCACTTAACCCAAGCCCATGGAGAAGAGCCATGTTTTAAAGATTTTCCACAATGCCAGGAGGGTTGGATCTAGGCTGAAGCAAAACCAGAAAGTTGAGTGAACACCCTCTTTCGAGCTCAACCAGGACTTGGTAAAATAAACTACATCAGTTTCTATACCTTCTCATGCTCAGTATCTTATTTAAGAAAGTATCATGCTTTATCCTCTTGCTCAAAGATTGCTGTTTTTTACTGTCATCTGAAAGAAAAGCTCGTTTGAAAATACATTGTGTTATAACTTTCACTGTTTCTATGGGGCCTGTTCCATTCATCATTATTTAAAAGGAGATGATTAGTTCCCTCATGTGTTCTAAATTCTGTCAAATGATCCATCTGTTTCCCCCCCCCCCCCCAATGTTCAGGGGAGCATCCAGACACTTAACACTCCTTCTGAAAGCTTCCATAGTTAGAATAGATTTGTCAGATGGGAGAAAATGCATACAGTAATTTCCAATGGAACACTTTTAGCTTCTCACAATTACTGGAATCTGTGTATGACTTCTGTTAAACTAACACAGCTATGACATTTCAGCTTTATCTTCTCAATATTTTTTTCATTTATAAGGACTGACCTCCCATTTTTCTGTGAATGTGCTTTTTAACGTTAAATGATGGCACCTGCATTTAAAACCATTAAAAACAAAATTCAAAATCTTCAAATGTCATATCTCTGCAATTTTAAATATCAAATTTTCCCAAGTGATACATGCTTAATCAATCTTAAGCCTTTTCTGATGACAAAAAAGAGAATGTTAATTATTTTAAGTGCCATATTCTAGTTGTTGAAATATTTTAATTACTGCTAAAATATTGATAAGGAAATTTTGTGTGTTATCTTTGTCATATTACCATTTATTATCTTATGATATTCAAGAGTTTATGTTAATGATACAAAACTTCTTAAGATTTTGATTTATTTCTGCCTTTGACACAGATTATTTGTTTTTTAGTATTCAGCATTTACTTTTCTCAAGAACTTTGTGCTTTATAAGTTTTTGCTAAAATCTAGATTTCTAGCAATTCTTTCCTCCCTTCTCCATCCTTCCTAAAAAATGAATTAGTAGCACATCTGGTCACTCTATACCTGAGTGAAAAGATCTGCTGCTTTGAAGAAAGGCCAATGTTGGCAAAAGTACAAAAGCATTTCCTAAAAAAATTCTAAAGAGAAGTGATACTTCCAAAATAATAGTGAATGGAATGCTGAATTAAAATAATTTTCTAAGGTTTACAAATAGATAAAAATTAATACAAACAATACAGGTAGCCTTTGTCTTATGATCACCATTGAACCAAAACAATCTTAGTCAAATAGTATTTTTCTGTTTTCCTAATGGGTCTCTGCTACTATATTAATTACAATGCTTAGTTCTTTCTGGTGCCCTCTGGTCAACCTTCAAAATAGTCTCTTCTCATATATTATTTTTAAAGCTCTGTCTGAAATACTTAATTAATATTGGCTGTTTAGTATAATGAAATGATAAATGTGGAAAATCATAATACAATCATCTACTTAAGTATCATGTAGGCCATCCAGAAATGTTCAATAATTTCCAAATATTCAATGGTTTCCAGAAGAACAAACTCAATTTAAATTGTAGATTATTTTAAAATTTAGATGCTGCCACAAAATAGCAGTTCCTTAGTACATGGGGAAATTATGATATATTTGCTTTCCTTTTTAATTTATTTCCTTAAAACAGTTAAAACAAATGCATTTCTATATCTCTGTTCAGACGTTTATACTTTAAACTTATTTTGTTTCTAGTGAATATATGTAGTGTATAGTATACAAAACATAGATTTCTTTGTTTTAGCTAAAGCAGCCACCATTTTGTGGCTTGACAATCATTTTGTGAATGGAAAAGCTCCCTTATGGCTATCACATCACTCGGGACATGCCTTCTGAAATTCAAATATGTTCTGACTATAATTGGTTAAAACATCTTCCTTATATGTGTATATATTTATATTTTATTAAAACAAATAACTTTTAAAAACAACCAAAAAACAGAAAAAAGAATGTAGTTGCTTTTAAAAGCTGATTTTAAGCAGTTTAAACTAATTTTTTTTTGCCGATTCTTCCATTAGAGATTGCATGCCTCTTTATTATTAGAAAGGGTGCCAAATTTGGGCACATGTAGTATTCAATTACTATGGAGCAAATTGACATAGAAAAGTGTGGAGGTGAATAATACGGAGAGTGCCAGAAGCATTTTACTTGCTAGAAACAAACAGCAGTTGTGACATTGTTCCAGGTTTCTGAGGTGAATTTTTGACAGAAGCTTTCAGAAAATGCAGCTCATACTGGGGAACAAATTGGTTGTTGTGACATTAGACCCCACTCTAGAGTGTCTGTTAATGGATCTGGGAACTTTAGACAAGTAAAAATAACAACAAACTAAGTACTGACAATAGAAGAATAACAAAATTCATCCCCTCAGCTGGATACAGATTAGTAACATGCCTTTTCAACCAGTTTGCATACAATTGCCAAGAAGTAGGCATGTCCATGTCCACGAAGTCTTTAGAAGCTGAGCTTTGTTCAAAGAAAACTTTATTTCTGTTACGTAGCCATGGAAAGATGAGTTTTTCTTCAGTGAAATCTAGTGCAGCAGTTGCTTCAAACATAGTTGTTTGTTAATTGATAGGCAGTTCAGTGACTATAGTTAAGTGAGGTTGTTGAGGTTCTTCAACATTGTTGAAGAATATTCCATATATACGATGGCAAACCTTTTTTAAAAATGGCATGCCAAAATTGTTGGCCAAATGGCCAAATGGAAGTTTTCCTGAAATCAGAGGCTTTCCTGAATTCTGGGGAGGGCGAAAAACAGCCCCAACAGTCCAATGAGACGTTCAGAAATGATCCTTTTCTGCCTTCTGGAGAGCCTCCGGAGGGGCTGGGGGAAGCTGTTTTTGCCCTCCTCAGGTTTCAGGAAAGCCTGGGGAGGACGAAAAAGAGATCTAATGAGCCAACCAGAAATTCAGGAATGAATTTCTAGTTGGTCCGTTGGGCCTGTTTTTTGCCCTCCCCAGTTTCCGGAGGCTTTCCTGAAGCCTGGGGAGTGTGAAAATGGCCTCCCCTGGCCCTCTGGAAGGCCGAAAATCAGCTGGCTGGCATGCACATGCATGTTGGAGCTGACAGCTGGTGTGCCAGCCAATATGTCTCGATGTGCCACCTGTGGCACACGTGCCATAGGTTCGCCATCATGGCCATATACTATGCCCTTCTAGGGCATCTCTGGGAAGAGCAGGAGAAGGATTGATGTGTATCTATGGAAACTTTCCCCTCGGCTGCTGGAGTCTTACTTTGACTTATTTCAATCCAGCTTCCAATATGTCTCCCTGAATTAATATAGCATTTCATTAGATGACTAATTAATAATGGATGTACTCCCTGAATGTTTAGTCATTTTCCTCTTTTGCCACAGTTGAATATACCATCTGGAATGGTTCTAGAGGCCACATCCATGGTATTTATGAGCCGTATACATTATATATTGCATTTCTTTATTCCCCCCTCTTGTATCGCTACAGCTGGTGGCAGTGGAGAGGAAAATTCATTTCATGTCCATCATGGGTAAATAAAGGAAATTGTCAAAATATGGAAAATTCTCCGTTGGAGTGCTGATTTCAGAATCCTTTAAAACTCTGACTCTTGGGTAGCAGAGAGATTATACTGTCTACTGAAGTACAAGGAAAATGCATTTTTTTGTTTTGATTCTTGGCACACCGATTGTTGCTGGGTGTTGTGGGATACACACAATCCTGTGTACACTTAGTATTCCTATGCCTGAAAAATGTCTCAAGCATCATCTCTTGTCACTGAAGAAACCTTGCTAGTGCTCCTTTTTGCAATTTTCGTGGTCCTTATGAATGCTGGTAATGCATGCAATGTGGAAGCATTATATGTATAACTGACTTCAAGGGTTTGACATGACAGAGTTGGAGAAAAGGCTGCCTTTTATGCATTCCAGATTGAAAACTGTTTTCAAATGAATATGAAGAGCTTTATTTACTCCCTCCTTCATTTTGATGAACACAGAGCTTTGAAAGTTGAACCTTTATTACCTTTATTATTTTTGTTTCCTAAGGTCACTTGAATCATTTGACCGATAGGATCACAACTTGTTTTCTTTCAGTGTGAACTGGTCTCCTTGACAACAGGATGTCAAATCAACTTTTCAGCTTTAATCAAGTCAGAACAATATGCTGTAGTCTGTCTATTCTGAAAGCCTTCGAGTTATGGGAAATTATTCCAGTTCAGGTTTTTATGGCACATTTATTCTTCCCCTTCCTTAGATAACCTTTAGTTCTGGGTGTGTGTTTGAAAAATCAAGCATGTTTTTATATATGGAATATCCAAATACAAACAAATTTCACTGTTCAGTGAAACCTAAAAAAAAAGGGAGTTCACATAGCTGCATAAAAACATTGGGCATGGGTTCAGTTGTGTATTTTGTATACAGTAATTACCAGATACAGTCCATGGTATTTGTAGTTTAATAGGAAGTAGGTGATAGAAACACTAAAATCTGAATTGTTGCCAAAGAAAACAATATTAAGTTCAAGCAATACAGAATAACAGAGGTAGAAGGGACTTTGGAGGTCTGCTAGTCCAACCACTTGTTCAAGCAAGAGACTCTAGAATCTATAGCAGTGATAGTGAACTTTTTTGGGCTCGTGCACGGGTGTGCCGCACCCAAAATGCAATGCGAGACCCCCCCCCCCTAGTGCGCATCTGCACACTACAGATGCAACCCATTTTTTGCATGCTCCTTTCGCTCTCCCCAGGCTCCAGAGGCCTTATAGGAGCCTGGGGAGGGCGAAAACAGCCTCCTCTGCCACTCCGGAGGTCTTCGGGATGCTTCAGCGACCTTCAGGAGGCTTCCCTGAAGCCTCCAGAGCACTCAAAATGACACTCTGACGAAACCCAAAGTGATGTCCGATTTGCTTGGAGCATCATTTTGAGTGGTCCGGAGGCTTCAGAGACCTTCAGGAGGCTTCCCT
>JAPKID020003707.1:0-12155 GCA_026931265.2 Tropidonophis doriae
AATAAATAAATAAATAAATAAATAAATAAATAAATAAATAAATAAATAAATAAATAAATAAATAAATAAATAAAACAATAGATTGCCTTCTTCTTAGAATAATAATACTATTTGGCAGGTGCAAATCCAGAAACAACACCCCCAAATCCATTCAGTCCTCCTTGTACAGTCTATAGATAGTTCTTTAATATCTCACATGTTCCATATAGGACATTATATACTTTGGTGGAAATTGCATTACCTATTAAAGCAATAACTGGTTGATATAGAAGGCTCCTATGTTAGCTAAACTTGCTTCTGTTCAGACCAGGAGGTGGAATCTGTCTCTCATGTGTTACTAAAATGCTCATTATACACCAACTGACAATTAAGTTTAATACTTCCAATTGTTTATAGCTCCTGTTACAGTTGCAACCAATAATTCATTGCCTTCTCCTAGACGAGTACTCTTCAGAAGCCTCTATGATGTTTGCAAAATTCTGATCAATAGCTACAGCTAGTAGAATCTATAAGTTCATCCTTTATGTTATTGTTAGTGTTCATTGCTTTAGGACTTACACTTTATTACTGTTCTTTTTCTTGTGTTTAGTCTTAGACTATAAATAAATTTTGATAGGTCAAAAAACCAAAAAAGTTCCTGATAACTGCTTGGATACATAATATTAGTCTCAGAATTTGTGAATATCCTAGTCTGTTATGGGATGAGAAAAAAGGTTTGGTATATGGAGTCACTTTGTTAGAAATATCACTTTTTTCCATGAGTTCAAATATGTTACAATTTAATCCAAGTAGGAAACATCCTACAAAGTGAACTACATTATTTACCACCTTAGTAACTTGAGCATCTTAAGCAGGATGTACAAACCATTTAGGCTGAGACCAAATGCTTGGTCTTTAAGTGGCATGCTAGATAACTTTATTTCAAAAAGCAGTAGCATCAAGTATATAAATTTACATTAATCAGTTAAAATGTTTATATACTTTACACCCTCTCTCATGCTAAAATTACAATTTGGTGCTAACCAAATTGGGGAAGTTATGTCATTGCAAACTAATTGCAAAACTACAAAAAACTGTGCTTCCTAAATTTAAGGATCAAATAATTTTTGATTCAATACAAAATATATGTAACTTGGATTTAGTTAGTATCTCTAACTCTTTATAAAATGGGAAAATGCATTTTGCAATATTAACTAAGAGTTAATCTTAATCTAATCTGTCAATTGTACATATTTGAAAAAACAAGAGTTTAGAAATGATGGTTACAAATTTTCTTAATTTTAAAATTGAAACTTTCAGTTTCAACCCTAACAGTTGGATTTTTCAGTTTTTAATCCATTAAAATCCTTTTGCTTTAGTAAAAAAAAATGTTCAATTAAACTAACCAACAGATTTTTTTTGAAGGCAGGCACTTTCTAAAGCAGTGATAGTCAACCTGGTCCCTACCGCCCACTAGTGGGTGTTCCAGCTTTCATGGTGGGTGGGTGGGGTTTTGTCCGATACTGAAGCACTTTCCTTTTTTTAATTTAATTGACTTTCCTACTTTATAAATCACCATTACTGTGGAACCAGTGGGCGGTTAGAAAATGTTACTACTAACAGAGATACAAAAGTGGGCGGTAGGTATAAAAAGGTTGACTACCCCTGTTCTAAAGCTTTTGGAAAGCAGATGCTTGTCCTCATTATTATGAACTAATATATCTTCTAAAATATTTTCATGATTCACCTAAAACTGGTAGCCTTTTTCAAAATTTTCTTTAACTTACATGCAGGGTTAAATAAATCAATTAAGTGAAATACATACAATGAATCAACTAAGCAACTGATGCTGTATTAACATATAAGCACATTACTACGTGCTTATTAATATGTGACACATTAATATGGCTTCCTTCCCAAATGAAACATAGCTGTGCTCTTAACAGCTGCATCAGTAAGATAATCCTATGTGAGGCTTTCATTATGTGTATTTCCTCTTTTAATAAATATATTTCTGACATGGATCAAAGGGAAATAAGTAATTTTCTTAACAACGTAAGAGTCCCGCAGATTGACCTTGCATTCTAATGACTATGCTGATATTATAATAATCTTTTCTTGGCAATAAATCAAGTCATTTGCTATTGCCTTCTTCCAGGATGTTTCTTTCATCCCCCTCCCACCCCTTTCCATATTTCCCAGCCTAGTTTGTGGCCTTGGGATTTTCTGGCAGTTTCCCATCTGAGTCTTAACAGATCCGATTTGTTGAACTGTTTTAGATCAGCTAAATTCAGCAAAGGGCCTCTAGTTAATGTATATCTAGTAAAAAAAAATAATGATACTATACTTATATGAAACTAGACAGTGGAAACAGGAAATAAATCTATTTCTCAAATATTACCATAATCATATATAGATGTTCTAAAAGAACATTCACTAAATGACTGAATGCTTACACCAAAATTCAAATCCAAAAAAGTGGAGCAAAGTACACTATGGAGAATCTCAAATCCTAAATGAAATTTACTGTTGTAAAGAAACTTAAATACATTTTTACACCTAAAGGCAGATGCTTCTGATCATGTAAGTCAAAGGAAATTAAATAACATTGCAATATTATTAATTGTACATTCACCATCCATAATATAGTAAGGACACTACCACAACCCATGAAATCCAAGAATCAAGACTCCGCAAAGAAAAGAACATCAACATGGAAAAAGCAAATTTCTTACCTTTTTATCTCTGGTCCTTACTTCCCCATAAAAATCTAGAGCTTCTTGTGCTTTCTGAAATCTTCCTCGATGTAACAAATAAGCACAAATCATTACACCAGTTCGTCCCTTTCCAGCTTTACAGTGGATTGCTGCAACATGATTGCCATCTTCACTAAGCCATCGATCAAGATCTTCACAAAAAGGTTTGATGAGCTCTAGCTGTGGTGGGTTGTGGTCTTCAAAGGGGTACTGTGCAACTAAAAATCAAAAAAATGGTATTATTAAATTGAACACTAATTTTCAAAGATATTTGTAGTAATCCTTGCTAAAAATCAGTTAAATAATTTTTTGAATAAAAAAACCTGGATGTTTCTAAGTCTAACTCTATTATAGGTTGCCATGTATAGATTATTTTAATAACACTGGCTTCACAACTCAAAATCTTCATCAATCCCCATTTCCTCCAGGAAATTCTAAAGAAAAAAAATCTAGATACTGAAAACTGTGCAATTCAGTCTAAATAATCTATCTGACCATTTAGGTTTTTTAAAAAAAAATAGTTAAGAGATATATCCATGGCTTTGGTTTTACATATGCGCACAAACAATAATTGCAACTAGATGTAAAATATTATTGGGTTTCATATGAAACATCTTTAAACTCATTGACTCCCTCTGTCAATATTTGCATTTAGCACCAGCAAGATAAATGGAAGTGTCTGTTTTTATTCTCTGTTTCAATCAACTATATGTGAAATTAATCAGTGGCCAAGATTCAAATGTAACTGAATTTAACACAATATGAAAGAAATTTTCTACTACCTCTTAGCCAGGGAATGGGTGGGGAAGTATGAACTACATAGCATTAAAGAATCATTTATGAATCATATTAAATCATGTTCGTGGGTGGTAAAATAAATATAACAGAACTGAAATAAGACAATTACCTTATTTCCTTAGTGCAAAATTTAATTGCAAGATGTGAAATCAATGAGCTATATTCAGACAAATCAAAAGCTACCAAGCTGGTCAGCAACAAAAAGTATTTCACCAAATATAAGAAAATAGTCTTCTGAGTAGCTTCAGCCTGCATAGCATATCGAGTATCAAAAGTTCCTTAAATCACTGAAAGTACCAGAAGACGACTGCTGAACTTTCTACAAAGCTATATACATTCTTGCAGATTGACCATTCATATAGGGTAAATTCTTCTCACCCTGGCAATTTATCTGCATTGCAGGTTTAACAGCCCCTTAATTCCTTCTTGATAATGGTTGTGAAGGGGTTCTATAGTTACATTTCTCACTGACTGAGGCAATGGGGGGGGGATGTATTCCCTTGAGATCACTTTTGAGAAGACATTTAAACAGAAACTATAAGCCGCCTTCATGATAGCCAGATCATGAAAAAATGGAGACCTTATTCAGGCACATGATTAAACACATGGAAAGGCTCAATCTGGGTAGAGAAAGGGCTGCACACACAGGTCTCTCATACTTGCTCTAACCTCCACCCCTTAAACTGGACATTTTTGAGAAAGGCAGCTGCTCTTAAATTCTGTTGAATTAACCATTAAGCACAACATGCAAAACAATATTCTTTATGCTTGATATATGCTTTCTTTCTTTAAATTGTGATTTTCAGTTCAAAAGTATACATATTTTACATGTTTTTACAAGAAGCCTATTTGCTGCTGCTCCTCAGAAATAGCCCTTTACTGTTAAACATTCCCAATAAGGCACAGAATTAAGGGCCATCTTTTACCGTCCTTAAGTTACTCCCCTCATCATTATTTTACACCTTGTTCACTGTAACATCAGTTTGTCATATATTTTATTAAGTCAGTGGGCACAATTCTTAGGAGAGGGGCTCCTAAAATGTTTATTTTCAATATGCCACAGGGACTAAATATCTGAGAAGCTCTGCTTTGAATTGCAAGAGTCACAAAACTTTCTGCAGGCTATAAATATAGTGTTTCCCCTTTTTAAAAATTAAAATAATCCAAAAATAATAAAATCTTATAGGCTATGGAGCCCAACAAATAGCATATTGATGTTTTCTTTCATCATAAGATGGAAATTTTACTATATCAAATAGAAGTACATCATCAAACAGCTACAAAAGCTGATGCATTAACAAAATAAATTCCTTGCTTACTGTATGCTGAGGTACACAACTCATAATCCATGCATTAACTCTTGTGACCTTAGAATATTCCCAGACTACATATTGAAGTTATTTACTTATTTTATCTGCTTTAAACTATGAGTGACGAAATCTGACCCAGAGTCAGGAATTTTGGGGGGTGGGGGTAGAGATTTCTCCTTCAAAAACAAACTTCTTAACGATCTAAGATACCTGCCTTCTCTCCAATGAGATGAATTTTACTATTGTTTCGAAGAAATCACTTCAATTCCTCTCTTACAAAAAGCTGAAATGGTACGCTCTGGAGATCTCATCACTTCCTTAGCTGAACTTCTTGTTGCCCTCAGAGATCAAATTAAAATAAAGTGCAAATTCTGACTATAAAGAAAATATTACTCCTAATTTACTAAATCTTACAAAGAGCCACAAATCTATATCTCATATAACATTCATCTCTCTCAAAACATTAATTCTCAAAATATGGACAAATATACATCTACTCATACAGTTAAGCTGCGTAAATGCATAACAACCTTTTAAGAATAAGCAATTTCTGAGGAGTTGGGAAAAAACTTCAGCATCCCAAACTTCTGAAGAGCTGTTGAAAGAGCTAATTCTCAGTCTTTTAAATTATTTGCTTTGGGAGTGATACAAGGGACTAAAAATGGAATTGTTGAAGTTCTAGGAGATATCTGGTGTGCTTGGAGGCCACTAGGTCATGAAATTTTGTGAAGAGGACACCCTTCCAGAATTAACCCCTCAAATAATAAAGGGGATGAAACTAAAAGGAAAACTTAGGTTACTAACATTAACACAAAACCCTTCAGAAATGGAATTATTATTGAAGGGTGTGCTTACTCTCTTGTTGCTTAGCTTATGAAAAATACAAAACAAACATACCTCTGCAATTAAATTTGGCGGTGTCATAATGTCTTTCAGCACATCTGAAAGAAAAAAGTTAAAATTCCATGAAGCCTTATTTTATCATTTAGTAGGGGGACAAACCTATTGTACTCAGTACAAATTTCTTTCTACAATCTAATACTACAATCATAAAGAAAAGAGTGAAGCACTACTGTTTGGGTGTTCTTCATGCTACATAGATAAATACAGGTACAAATAGTCCTCACCAACGGCTCTTTCAGAAAACCATTCAAAATTGCAACAGGGTTCAAAAAAACTGATTTATGATTAGTCCTCAAATTTGCCGCCATTGAAGTATCCTTGCAGTCAAGTGACTGCAATTCAGGAGCTTGGCAACTGATCCACATTTACAAGAATCGCAGCATCCCACAGCTACACGATTATCATCTATAACCTTCACGGTCAGTTTCTGACAAGCAGTTATTGGGGCAGCTGACAGGAAGTCATAAGTCACAATCACCTGATGTTGCGCTGAGAACTGTAGGATAGTCGTTTAATCCCAATTACAGGCAGTCCTCGATTTAAGACCACAATGGAGCCCAGAATATATGTTGCTAAGTGAGAAATTTGTTAAGTGAGTTTTGCTCCATTTTACGACTTTGCTTTGTTAAGCAAATCGCTGCAGTTGTTCAAATACTGACAGAGTTGTTTAATCTAGCTTCAACATCAGTGCCCTGATCCCCAGGATACTGGAAATGTCATAAATATGAACCAGTTGTCAAGCATCTGAATGTAAATGATGTGACCATGGAGATGCTGCAATAGTCATAAATGTGAAAAATGGTCATTTGCCACTTTTTCAGTTCTGTTGTAACTTTGAATGGTCACTAAATGAAGTGTTGTAAGTCGAGGACTACTGGGAAATGCAGCTGGAAGTAACACAATTAAGTAAGATGTAGTCACTTGAAATTTCACTTAATGACATTGATTCACAAAGGTTTTGTTAGTCTCAATTATAGTTGGTAAAAGAGGAATACCTGTACATTTGAAAATATAACAGCTATGTACAGAACTCTTTTCTTATTTGTGGCATTAATGTGACAATCATTGTAGACCTAACTCCTAATAAATTTCTACCCATAATAATAAAATTACAGTGCACATAAATCTGAAAATAGAAAAAATGTGATTACAGGAAAGAAGATTAACTCAAATAAAGTGTGCATTCATATCACTATTCAGCTACAATGTTCCTAGGCAAATTTGGGACTCTGATTAACATATTTATATTCCTTCCCTAATAACTTTCTTCGACAAACAAATAAAAGCAACTCCTATCTAAATAATACTGAACTGAGTACGGAAACAGATAATATAATGACCCTTATTCCTATTAAACCTCAAACCTAGATTTTAATAGGAATATATTGAATATTTTTAAAATCAATATTTTAATATTTTATTTTAAGAAAATCAATATTAAAATATGTTTATACCTGCTTTTCCTAATAAGGATAATTGGGAATTCAACTCCAAATTCTCAATTACTTTACAGAATAAAGCATCATCTCAACTTATGAGTTATTAATGTTTCAATTCTCTTTTTACTCATTATGAAGTCATTCAACTTGCTAAAACTAAAACAAGTTAGGTGACGTATCATTGTTTCATAGGTTTCCTGTTAAAGAACCAGGATGCACAAGTGAGTAGGAATGTGCAAGTAATCTAGCAGTGCACGAAACCACGCCCCCAGCCCACAGAAAAATTGCCCTCTGCGAAACTGGTCCCTGGCATCCAAGTGGTTGGGGGCCAATGCTCTATTGCATTTTAATATATTTTAATGCCAGTATCTATAGAAGCTACATAAAAAAGTATACTTACAGATTGTATATCTTGTAATGGTTTTTATGTTTTGAATCCAGAAACCTTGAAAGAAAAAGTGATAGGTTAAACTCATTTTGATGCTATTTTTTTAAAAAAGATAGAATAAAATATGTTTGAGAGCAATTTTGATCAAAATAATACTTTATGAATATACCATATAAATTGCTGCTTTTCACAATAATCTTTCCATTAGTTATAAATTTAAGGAAATGTTAAATTTTACTTATATATATAAATTAAAAAGTATTCCTGTTACTGAACTAAAGAAAGTTGAATTTCTAGGCACCATCTACACCGAAATTTAATTTAAACTTTCATACAATCTGTCTGAAATAAAAATAAATGCAACTGTACTTCACAATAGAACAAGTAGAATCAGCTTCAAATTCGTTTGATATCAGTAGAATAAACCCTTATGTCAAACAATCAGGTTTTTAAGCAAAATGTGGTTTGGTTCTATGCATTTTAATTACATCCACAATACAAAATGTACAGTACCAATTTTCTTTCACTATTCTAGGAAATCCCAATATTCAACAATTAATAGTTAAAATTTGACTCATGTGCTGTGTGGTTTCTGGAATTTTAACAATTTGAATAGTTCCTTCAAATGCTGGGGCACTGCATCATTTATCAAAAACGACTCATAAAATTTATCACACATATTTAGACAAATGTGATTATTTCTTGCATAATCATAATCTAACTTTATGAATCAATATTTCTCAAACTGAAAAAAGCTTCACAGAACCAATTAATACATCAAATCTCAATGAGATTTAATAAAGCTTAAATAACAGAGTTTAAATGGGAATCTAAGTTTCTTACAGAAAAGATGTTATCTATATAACCAACAGCTTCAAAACTGAAAAGTCCAAGGCAACAATCCATAAACTATGAGAAAGGCAGGACAAAGACACATCAGATTTAAGCTGTAGTTAGGATAAGAAAAGACTATATGCTAATGACGGTAGAGAAAATCAACTGTTTATATTGGCTTCATCTTGGTATGCAATAAAGATTCCTATCTAGTCTTGTTGAGTAGGCTGTCTGGGAAGCTTATGCTGAATTCTAGCTTGGACACCTGACAAAATCTGTATGCTATGGTAAATCATCAATTCAGGATTTCAAATTTATTTATGAATTCTTGTTTACATAGAAGTAATTCAATCTACATTGTTAGTATTAAGGTAGCTGTTCAATTGTATCTTCCATGGTATTTAACTACTTGGATGAACTGATTAAGCTCTATGCATGAGTGCATTGCTACTGCACACTCCAGACAGAATTAAAGGTTTAGTGCTATTGCAAAAATGGACAGAGGTATTTGTTATACATGCCAGATCATAAATTATCATTATTTCAACCATAAATCCAGGGAAAAAATTACAAAAATGTATTCTTATAGCAATGTACTAAAGTATACTCAAATCATGCTATTTTCAAGTTTCAATTTTAGAGTCCAGTGTTAGTACATAAATAATAAGGTTTTATATAGAATTACACCATTATTTTACTCATTTTATCTTGGCAGAAAGAATCAGAATGCCATTCCTCAAATTCCAGATCTCCTTGTCCAAAATATTATACCATATTATTAATATATATGATAATTAATACTTTTAAAGTACTTTTTTCTGAATAACTTGCTATCATAACACGTTAACCATGACTGTTTTAAAAGCATGTTTTTAACTAATATATTGTAGTAAAAGCAAGCTGAATTGCAAAAGATTTTAGATTTGTATTCGGTTATTTATTGTCAAACAGATTACTTTTAAAGTCTAACAGTTAAAAATTGCATCACATTGTAATAAAGTTTTATTCACCTGGGATATCTACAAATTAAACTAATCAGTACATATAATTGAGAAGTAATAATATATATTGAAGCTTCTTTTTTCAAATATTCATTATTTGCTGAAATACCATTCATGTAACTGAAATACCTCCAGAACTGACCTATACATGAAATGTATTTGCACAGAACAATTCTCAAATTATAACTGATTCTTGTTCTTTTGCCAACTTACTACCCTCCTTCATAGTCTATTAAGCTTGATTGTCAACTTTCTGGATGAGAAAATGAATCAACAGAAAGCCGGTAAGTCAAAACCACAAATGTAACCACTGTTTAACAGCTCCAACATTAGACTACTTATTTCAAGATTCTTTTGTTTGCTCTAGCTAATACCTATTTTTAAAGTATTTCAATTAATCAGATGAATTAGGCCTTTGGAAGAAAGGCACCCTATTCTTCAGTTTTGTTGTTTAAAAAATTGTTTTATCCTTTTTTAAATCTCTAGATGCAACTGGATGCAACTAAAATTCCAAAATTCTTGCAATCTCTATAACATTTGCTACCAGAAATAGTATTAATTCTGTACGTGCAGGAGCATATTGAGTTTGTTTGAACAAAAACGTATTATATCATTACTATCATAATGATACCATCAATATTGAGTGGAACTATCAGTAATCACAGTGAAACTTTTACTCTCAAATTTAAATCAATTATAAATTGTTAGACCTCTGAAAATCAAGTACCAAAGATTTCAAGACTTCCTGCTTCAAAATATGCATCCAATGTATGATATATGCACATTATATAGGATATAAGGAATGTTGTTGTCTATCTAATATGAATGCAATTTGTCTTGTAATTACAATATTTTTATTTTTTTCCTTTTGAAATTTTTAGGTTTTCTCTTTTTTTAAATCTGTGTTATTAAATATTGATTGATGATTACGTGCCATTAAGTCTCTGTCAACGCTTAGCAAACACATGGAAATTTTTCTAATATTTAATAAAGGAAGCAAAAGCTTTTGATCTCAACAGAAAGATAATTAAAATAAGACAACTAGAATGGCACTGGATACTAATTTTACTACCAAAGTAATCAATATGAACACTAGGCAGGATAAACATGATAGGAGATTGATCTGTGTAATATTTAAAAAGCCATCTGAATTATTATAACTGTGACATAAAGAACTGTGTCTATATAAATGTATTCAGGCCTATAAATCATATGCAGTAAAGAAGATGCTAGGTTCAAGGGAACAAAAGATTCCTTTATTGGTTAGCATTTTTAACTGAAAGTACTACTTATTTAATGTCATTATCAATGGCATTTTATTTTTTTCTCTTTTAAAATAATCCTATTTTACCCTGCACCATACATATGTACTCCAATTGATGAAGTAGAATAATAAAACTTATATGATAATAAAATTAAATAACCCTTATGGTATTATAAAACATTTTTAAACACCAAATTGTTTTGTGTAAATTTCCATTCTCAAATGAAACTTTAAGCTATGTTTAAAAATAATTTATTTTTAAACTTAATTTCTTTTAAAAAATAATCGAACAAAGCAAGCAGTAATAATAAAGTAGAAGTTTAAAAACAGAAAATATATTTGCTATATCTGTGGCCTGGCATTGGAGGAATATGTTCACAGAAAGTGACAAATTAAAATGGGTTGTTTCACTATTGTTTATGCAGTTATTGTACTTTTATGGAAACTTTTGTCAAACATTTTTCAAGGTAGTAAGATCATTTCAGGACAATTCTCACAGGTGGGATGATAATACTTTTTGTAACAATGATCTGCCTTCCACATATAATCATCTCCCCAGTGATCTACCAGTTTTTCCACAGCTTCCTCTGCTTCAATAATATCTCAAGGGAAGATATTATGAAATGGCCTTTTCCAATTTTGAACCTAGGGCAGCCTTTAAAATTATGAAGGGTTAACAAATAAGCACCACATGTAAAGGGGGGGAGGGGAGAGATCAATAGCATTCAGTATAATATAGCCAATGCCAAAATAAAAGAAGGGAAACTAACTTTCAGCAAGGAAGAACTGAAATTTCATACAGTTTTTATTTTATTACCGCTCCTGGAACAGTTGTCACTGGACTCCGGGACAGCTGCCTGCAGCGCCGCCTGCTTGTAAGGACGACGGTGACCCTCGCACAAGCAATCGAGGAAGCTCGGGCCGCGGAACTCTCAGACGCGGCGGAGTGCAACCATCCACGTGGTCAGCTAGCATCCCCGGACACCTACACCAACCTAATGGAGGATGCCACCCCGTGGGATGACCCCAACGACGAGGACACAGTCGCAGCCCTCCGCATCTCCCACCGCAGACCCAGCCGCGCTCCAGCCGGACCAGAACCATGCCTGGGATGCGGGGGAAACCATCCTCGCGCTGAATGCCCATTCCGGGCCGCCACGTGCCGCCGTTGTGGCCGAAAAGGACACGTCGCTGCCGTGTGCCGGGCCGCGGCATCAACGACACAGACACACCAACCCACCCCAGCGAGACCGAATCGCAACCAACGCACCCCAGCTCCGCACCCCAGACGCGTCCGGGACCAGAACCAGCCGCCGTAGTGCCTGGCCTTGTCGGCAGCCCCAGCGCCCATCGTCCCGGAACCTCTGTCGGGTAGGCAGCTATGGACGACGGTTAGGCTGGAGGGAGTGGGGGTTGAAATGCTTGTGGACTCTGGCTCCTCCAAATCCATTCTCTCCTGGGCCCAACTATCCAGACTTTGCCC
>JAPKID020003708.1:0-12154 GCA_026931265.2 Tropidonophis doriae
TGCAGTCATATGTATACAGTGAGTAGAGGTAGGGGCTGAGCACACAGCCCTGAGGGGAGCCTGTGCTGAGCTTCAGCATGGAAGATGTAAAGGACCCAACCCTTATTGTTTGTGGACGATTTGTGCCTTGGGGGGAGAACCTTGGGTTGTTCAATGATCCATTGGTTTGTTTTCTTGTCTGTCCACAATATTCTCAGGAATCTTCCCCAACAGCAAAGCTTTAAAAAATGTCAATACTTTCCCTAGCTTACTTCTTTTAAAGTCTAACTTTCACTTTCATAGGGTATCACAGGATTGCTATGAGTTGCATAATTCTCAACTTGGTAGGTATAAACGTATCATGTTGTTTGAACATCTTTTCCAAAACTTTCATGGCTGCTCTACGAAGTGCTAATCTGTGGTGTGTTTCTTGATTGCTTGTTCCTTTATTGTTGATGATTGATCCCGAAGGGCAGAAGCTAGTCATCACTTCAGTTATCTTCACTGACAGTTCTAAGGCTAGTTGTTCTACCTGTAGTCATTTATTTATCCTTCTTTATATTTAATAATAGTCCCATTTTTTCATTGTGTTCTTTGACTTTTACAGTTAGGACTTCCAGATCATTTGCATTTTTGGCTAGCAGAGTAATATCACAAACATAGAACAGGTTTATTGATGTTTCTTTCTCTAATTTTAAAACCACACTGATCTTTTTCCCAACCAGCTTCTCTTAATATATATTCTGCTAACCTGGAACAACAATCTAAATTTAGAAAATGGAGCTTTACAAAATGTCTAACTCTTTCTTTGCCAATTTCTTTTTCTCCAGGTAGAGGAAAAAGTAACCCAGGAGTGCAGTTTAGCATTGTTAAAAAAAAGTGATCATAGCCTCCTAAATCTACTTTGCATTAAAGCATATAATACTGGCAATGTACGGCATTTTAGGTGTGCAGCAAAACGAACATGTTTAAATGTAAATTAGAAAACTATTAAGCAGGCATTGTATGATTGGCATACAAAATGACAATATTCTGATGACTGAAAATCCATGCTTATGATAGGGCAGCAAATCAATGCCATGAAAATGAGCTCCATTAGCATTCTGCCTATAGTGCAGCATGTGGTTTGTTTATATATTTTAAGAATACCATAATATAGGCACCTGTCATTTATTGAGACAAATGTTTGCTCTACCTGGCATAGTGATATATATTTTGATAAGAATGGGGGTTCTTTCCAGTTTTGGGAGAATTGAATACTAAATGTTTCAGTTTTTTGCATACAGAAATATATTCCATTAAACAAATGCAGAGATCAATATTTGTCCTGTGAATGGTTGATACCTCATACCATTCATAATTTTTCCAAGTTATATCATTTGGAAGCACTTACATCTTATTTTGCTTCTTTGTTGAAAAAGTTCCTCTGAAATGAAATTGATAACAAGGAATTTCTCATCCTTATTTCATTCACAAACAGAGAAATATTTGCAAATAATTTTCTATGTGGAATCCACACTTTTTTTCAGGACTTGATTATTCTGAAATAAGTAGATTAGAGCAGAAAACATAGCAGATCTGGTAAAAAGATGTACGCCAGAGGTACCTGTGCCAGAAATAAATCTACTAATTTGGGATTACGCAAACATTAAGTATAATTTGAAATATGAGAGTTAAGCACGTAATGTATAGATATAGACACCATTCCATTTTAATATTTGAATTGCTATACCCTAAAGCCTTTCCTGTATATGTATATCCTTGCTGGATATCTTCCAGATGTGTTGCATTTTAATTCCCAGAATCCCTGTCTATTGGATATGCAATGTGGGAGTTTTGGAGATAGAGTCCAAGGCACCAGATGGGAAAAGGCTGGGATAGAGGAATGCAGAAAAATACCAGACACACTAATTATTCATCTCCCATCTCCAGCTGTAAAGTGAACTTTAGCAACCATGACCTAAACTTTAGAAATTTAAAATCACCCAGGAACAGCTATTTAATCCATAGTTTTTCCTTAATTCTTGGAGAGTCCTTTGCAATAATGAGTTTATCCGATGAAAACAGAAATTGAAACTGAATATTGAAACAGGATCCAAATTTCAATCTCCCCTTTGGATTTCTAATTAATTTTTCTTTTGAATGATCAACAGTGAATTTCAGTTTTGTAGATTAAATATAATAAAAGTGATGTAGCACTAGACTTGAATGATCTTAATTAAAATCCTAAATGAAAAGGAAACAAGTATGTTTTTAGCAGGAGTTTAGCTTTGCTTTAGTGCATATATGCTTAAAAGAGGGTTGCTAACTCCTAATACCATTTTCTAGTATGGAATGGAATTTAGCCTTTTGACTTGTACATGTGTGCCTTTTGGCATCCAGAAACATTTGCATGTATTTGAACTTTCCTTATAGTTGTGAGTTGTTGAAATATCTATACTAGCACAGATAAATATGGTAGTATAAATGTAACATACACTATGGAGTTGGAGTTGCCTCCACTTTGTACATAATGGTTGACTGTGAGTTCCACAAAAGAATAATACAAGTTTCCCAGATGAATTATTTTCTTGTGCTTCTTTTAGGACTGGAGGAGAAGAAGGAGAAAGAGCAGGAAAGTAATTAATGCAACAAGCGTTAATTAGCCTGGGTTTTTTATAAAATATCTGGGATTTCATCTGTAATCTAAAGTTATATCCTACTTCATGGTCTGATTTTTTAGTATTTAGTACTATCAAATAAACTTGTTATACCTGAGCTAATATACTATACAAAATCACCATGTGCCACATTTAGGTGTATTTTATATAACCTGGGAATTTAACAAGGCTCAGTCAGAAATTACAGTTTATAATCGAGTATAATATGTGAACCAAGCTAGACACTTATTCAAAGTCTTTAGCAAAAAAACTCTTATCACTGAGATTTTCCAGGAGCAGAGAATGTGCTTTATAAATGATGGTGTGTGCATATTAGGCAAGATTTAGGCAGTTTGGCTTCCAAACTCACACTGAGGTAACAAATCTTAGCATGGCTCCTGTCCCTCTCCACTACATTTTCAGTGTTGCTGCTGTACTTTAGCTCCACTGCCTGATCAAAATAAGGAACTGATACATCTGAAGATCAAAATAAGGAACGGATACATCTGAAGATCAAAATAAGGAACGGATACATCCAAAAGCCTTTACATGACTTGCCTTGCAGGTTTGGTTTTTTTTGTCCCTGAATGCTTTTCAGGGTAAGAATTTTCCTTCTGAAAATAGCATCTTGCACATTTTTTCCTTTGGAGCCCTAGAAACAAAGAAGTCAAATAACACAGCCCAGATTTTATTATGTTGAAATGAATTTGCCTTGGAGACAATGGTTTCCTGTTTCAAAGTAAATCATATCATATAAGCATGAAGAAATTTACATATATGACATGGTGGCTGGAAGCCAGTTCTTAGTTCTCGGAAGATGTCAACAAATCATTGCTTTTGAGCAGTCTTTGCTTGTATGGGTCCCTGTGAGATTTAGAGAAGACATCAAATGAAACATGGATTTTTGCCCTTCACCTGATATTTTTCTTTAGACAAAAATGAATGGCTTATAGATTATAACTCATCATTGGAACAGTTATTACAACAAATTGGAGCACATATTTTGCATACATAATATCCCTGAAGCAAATCACTGGCACCTCTTAAATTCTTTGATGAAATTTCCAAACAGGGAAAGCATAAATTATTGTTTTAAAATTCAAATAGAGCCCATAAATATTTGTTTTAATTTGAGCCATATAAATGAATGGTCCACAAGAGAAACACATTTTCAAAACCAACTTATTTTATCAGAAACAATGAACCTAGCAATAAATATTGTTCATTAGAACTTATAATGATTCTCAAAATGTGGCCTGTGGACCTCCAGTAGTCTGCTGAGGTTCATGAGAGAATTTGCCAAAACCTTCCCATGGACACAGGCTAAAACCTGTTTTCTGGCTCAGTTCTACTTCCTTATGTCTAGCAACAGTTAGCTAGGAAGAATCCACTGTCCCCCTCAACCCCATTTTTCAGCATGCATTGACAGCTACAAAGGAGCTATTTCTTGGCTTGATCCCTGTTTCCCTGCATTCTTAAAACTTATGAGAAGAAATTCATGGCTCAGGACTGAAGCATACCAGTTATAATACAAGTAACAATATGAATATTAGATTTAAGGAAACTGTCAGTACAACCTTATGTGCGTATATGACGATGATGACCGTAAATCTCTAAAAATAGGATTTCATTGAGTTGGGAATCCATTTGTCCTTATCTCTTTAGTGTTGAGATTTTTTTTTTGATGACCATTTTTAATAAGCTTGTTTGAGTTAAGCGGTTTTCTTGGGGTACACAAAAAACTAGGGTAATATTTAGTTTTAGCTTAATTTTTTAAACGAAAAACAAAATGTAATTGCAAGATACTTTTAAATAGGATGGGAAGGTAACACAAATACAACCATAATCATTATGTTACTTGTAAATATATAAACTCCCATGCTGCTATAGACAAAAATATAGAAAGGTGCATTTGCTTAATTGGAGTTACATTTTCTGAATGTGGTCTAAGAATGCAGTTAAGCTTGAGAAATACTGAAAATGGCATCTTTATGTGTTTAATGAAACATGCAGTTAATCAGTCAGATGTTACTCATAAATGATACCTATTATATGTGGGTATAGGGTTTGCAATTTTGGATCTTATTTTTATTAATTAATTAAATAAAACATTTTTTTTTATTTATCAAATTTTTATGGTCCTCATTTCCTCTGCAAGATGACCCCGGACAGCTTACAAGTTATAAAACAAGTAAAAATAATTTAAAAACTGCACAAATCAAAACAACACATTCTACTCCTTATTATTCCCCCTCCCATTTCCCCACTAAAGAAACAGCATAGTAAAATAAAAGAGATTCTAAAAGGAACTGGCTGCAAGCCGGATAGGCGGCCTCGCCTCAGAAGAAAAATGTTTCCTGAAAAGATAATAATTAAAAATTATTAAAAATTGTACTAAATCTATTGGATGGGAATCATTAGGATGAATCACAAAGCATTTTTGCCAGTTGAAACCTGCTTTTCTCATGCTTAAAACACTGTCAATGACTCAAACAACCACAGGTACACAGATCTGCAATAGTCCAGCAAGAAAGACGGGGGGAGGGGGGGGAGCCCAAAAGGTAATGGAAACACTGAGCAAGGGAGGAGCCAAGTTAAAATATATCTAAACTCCAGCCAAAAATATTGGTGCAAAAAATATTATGCAAGGCTGAGGACAGACATAAATAACATTCAATACACTGATACACAATACAATAACATTCAATACAACAAAGGTATCAATCTATAGTTGAAAGGCCACAATTCTGGGCTGACAGGGATTCAACACTAATGCTCCTAATTTACTGACATTCAGCTGAAACTTGGCCATCTTGGTTATCTTAGCTTGGAAGCTATTTTGATTGGCAAACAAATATTTTATTTTGAAATTATTTTGCCTTTTTTTCTTCCCTTTTACTTGAACTTCATAACAGAAAATATATTACAAGCCAGAATCATAGAATTGGAAGGGGCTTCTTATGCTAACCAACTTCCTGCTCAGTACAGGTAGTCCTTGGCTACAATTGAGCCTAACATTTTTGTTGTTTAAGTAAGAGACTTGCTAAGTGAGTTTGCCCTGTTTTATGACCTTTCTTGACATAGTTGTTAAATGAATTTGGCATCCTCGTTGACTTTGCTTGTCAAAAGGCTGGAAAAAGGGATCACTTGACTTTGGGACACAGCAACTGTCATAAGTATGAATCAGTTGCCAAGCAACTGAATTTTGATCACATGATCCTGGGAATGCTACAAAGGCTGTAAGTGTGCAAAACTGTCATAAGTTACTTATTTCAGTGCCGTTGTAACTTTGAATGGTCACCAAATGAACCATGGTAAGTTGAGGACTATCTGTATAACCTCTTTCAGCAAACATGAATGCACATTTCCTATTCATGTGCAGTTGCTTACAGGTGGAAGAAAGTCTAAATGTATACTTGATACAATGAATTTATCAAAAATTCGAACACTCTTTTAGTTGGGAGGCTTTGAGATATACCACAGGAATCAATGGGACTCAAACCACCACACCTGTAAGGGTGTGAATGCCCACTACAGCATATACGTCTTGGGGGTTTTCACCATTCAGTAGTATTAGGCTGGCAATAGTGGATAATAGGATCCTAGTCACTTGCTCTCGGGCAAGCCCACTTCACAGGGTTGTTGTGGGAAAAATAGATGGAGGAAGTAGTATTAGATATATTCATCACCTTGAGTTATTTATAAAAATAATAATAAAGGGAGATAAACAATAAATAAATAATAAAACTTGGATAATCTCTATTTTCCTCCCTTGGACACAAACTATGGTTACATATGGAGTTAATGCAGGGGTGAAATGCTACCAGTTTGGATCGGTTTGCCTGAACCGGTAGTAAAAAAAATGCTACCGGTTCAGACGAACTAGTATTTCTGACGATCAGCTGTGACATGTGATTTACATTAGCTAGAATCATTGCATTTCCTGCTTTTTAGCTAATCTAAATTGTGTGGGACAGCGGATCCCCCCCCCCACTTGCTGTTCTTATCTTTGCAGACTCTGAAGGCTTCAAAATGTTCCTCTTTTAGCACTATGTGGGCATGCCTCAGGAGCGCATTTGTTCACATGCACCGAAATGGTAGTAGACTTTAGAGGATTTAACCACTGAGTTAATGCCCAGCCCAGAAGATATTTAAAAATAATTCAGCTGGGGATAAAATAAGAGTTTGATATATAAAGCAATTTGTAATTATGTCATATATTTTTAGGATTCTATAAAGTGCTTTGTAAATTTAGAAAATTGACAGGGTAATAAATATATATTGTTTCTAATTTGGTTCTCCAACTTCCTCTTCCATACATGGCTTTATCTGGAAAATGGGTATCTTGTTTCTGTCCAACGTAAATAGGATTCCCACAACATTGCATGCTGATATGCCTCTAAAATAAATCTGACACCTTTTCAACTCCTCTTGAACAGTTTTTAGGTTATACTGTTCATCTCATCTCCACGATTACTGTTATTAGTGCAACCCTCCTACTCTTACTTTCCTTTGATAGTCTGTGACAACATTCATTTCACAGAGTGAAAGTTGTTTTGGTAATGACTATTTGGTGATATGTGTGAACTCTTAAATTACTTATCTTTATACCTTGTAATTATCACACACGTCAAACATTCAATCCACTGAGTAATGACATTTTTGATGAAGTGCTAAATCATATCTCATGTTACTTCCAAGCATGAGAATATATTTTCAACACTTAAGCATAAAAAAAAGCCAAGACTTTTCTCTTTCATATATGTTATTTCTTTCTCCTGTGTTAGTCAGAGAAAGTTCAAGGAAAGCAAATGAAAGAGGTCTATTTTGCTTGAAGTCAAACACTTAAAATAGGAATTGTGTATAGAATCTTGTCTTATGATTTGATAACTTGTTATTATCAGAAATTAGAATCCTATTTATGCTAAGAAATTATAGAACATGGAATACTTCTGCAGTTCTACTCCATGTGGGCAGATAAGGGATTGTAAATGCAATGACAAATACTTCTGCTTGTATGAAAAAGATGGGATGGATACATGTTTTCTACCAGATTAAGCCAGCAAATATTTGCATTTTGCCCTCCTGTTAAAAGTCTTACATTTTCATTGTCAGCCTCATATGTAAATGAAGTGGTAAATGGGACGATCATCCCACTTCTCTTTTGAAAGAGGTGAAAACTCTAATGTAGGGGGCAAGTTAAAAATTTTATGGTGCTTTTGAACTAGATGCTGTTCATAGAGGCAACCAAACGGCTGTTCCCTGTTACCAAGATAATCAATGCAAAACTTTTTATAATTTTCTCCAGCTGTCCTCTGGAAATAGCAATTATTCAAGGATTCCAGAAATGTATCGTCTACCAGCCTTTATGTACATAGTCATTCCATTCCATTCCCTAAATTCTGCCTGGACAGGTGAAACATGTCAATGTTTATATGCTATCTAAAGATTGTGGTCCTCCATAGCAACTTAATAATAATTTACAATGATTACTTGGCAAAAGTGACTAGGGTCTTTTTAAAAGTAGTGCGTTCATATGATGGAATGCCATCCTGAAGAAAGTAAAATTGGCTTGGTTGTTTTTGTTTTAAATTGGTATTAAGTAGTTTTTGTGCTACTTTATGTTCAGCATAGCATACTACTTTTTTATCTTCATTTACATTTTATTGCTCCTATCTCAATGATTTCATGATAATTTTTAATAATTATCACTCTCATGGCTGATATTTGTGTGAAATGGCATTTATAAATCTAATTTATTATTAGTTGATTATATGGAAGAACAGGAATAAGATTTAACCTCTCCTATATGGTGTCAATATCCAATCTATACCTTAGTTACTAGGATGCTTTCTTTGGTTGCTTGGTTTATTTATTTATTTATTTATTTATTTATTTATTTATTTATTTATTTATTTATTTATTTATTTATTTATTTATTTATTATTCCTATTTGTAACCCGCACCCATCTCACCATAAAAGGACTTGGGGCGGCGAACAGAGATTTAAAATAAATATACATAAATATAAATTAATTCTAAATAATAGCTAAATTTAAATCAAGGGTTTGAGAAGGTATTACATATTTTTCAAATGGAGTATAAATATATAAATCAAGAATACAACTCATTAGCGGAATGTCAAATTCTACAAAGGTAACAATGGTACCTGCCAATGTTTCAACAGAGATTTTGGAGTAATAGGTGGGAAAGAGCAAACATCATCAGATAACACACATCAAACATAGAAACAGAGAGGAAAAAACCAAGAAGGTGAATAAAATGTGAATAAAAATTATAAGAGAAAGCATGATTATTTCCAAATGCTTAAATATTCATTAGACAAAGGAAAAGTGCATCTATCTTACACCTCAGCAGGTGGCAGCACCTAACTGACCTTGATTTTGAATGCTAAAAAGGGTCAGCTTAGGTTAACATTTGGATGGGGCCTATCTGGGGATTCTTAGCATTGTGAATGAGGGTGGAAGTTGTAGAAACCTCCAAGAAGACAAAGGCAAGCCATTTTTATAACTCTGCTTCGGAAACAGTATGTATGTAGTAAGAAGTGTTGGAGCCAGACATGAAAGAAAAATTACTATTTTAAAACTACCTTAATGCAAATTTGAACTAAATAGTAGATATCTAGATTATTTAGACCAGGCTGGGTAAAGATTTTGTGAGCAGGGGCTGCCGTAAATTGTCTTTTACTGAAAGCTATAGCAAAATCCAACAATTCAGCTGAAAGTTTTCTGGGGAGTAGAAAAAAATAAATAGAGCTCGGGGGTACAGGATGCCCACACTTGAATTAAACAGAAAAGACTTCCGTTTGAATCATTTAATCATTTGTCACAAATTATTTCTAAACCTTATTTGTGTTGGGCACTGCCTCAAGCATGCTGAAAAAAAGATGACTAGCACATGTTATAAATCTTTCAATTAGGAAAAAAACATTATTCACACTTGATTAGTGCAGGAAGGAATCTGTTCTTCCCTTTAGCTGCGATTATCAAAGAGGAAAACCCAGCAATAGATTATGTGGAACTAACATTTAAAATCCTTCAGGTAGAAGGGCCAATATACTCAACACTCAACAGCCCCCTGAAAAACAGTGCTATCCGCTGAGGTTTGAATAGGGCTCTCAGCATGTTAATATTTCACGCATAATGCATCACAGTTCTAAAATTACCCTGATTGGCGATGGCACTTTGGAACTAACTGAACACAGCAGGGAGAACTGGTGTCATTTTAAGATGGGCTTCAAAAGAGCAGAGACAAGATTGCCAGGGAAAGACTGGCATGGTCTAGTAGTCTTAGGAAGTCTTCAGAAGGTGGTGGTGTATGATAAGAACTGGGAAGAGTTTTTTGTTCTTTAAAGCATCAGGATTTCACCCATGTGCCTGGGCAGGCAGCGCTCTCGCAGGCTGGTGTGTTCTTGTGCTGTGTCACTTCAAGAAGCGAGTATACAGTCACTTCTACCGTATGTTATAATATTAATGCAATATCGGGTTTTCAATTCAATTGCATTCAATGTGAAGGATGGGTGTTTGTGTTTTATTTTTATAGTTATATGTACACCGAAGATGGTGTTTAATTTCCTTGTCTGAGGTGCAATGGCAATAAAGTAAACTAATGAGCTTAAAAAAACCCTCTTGTTGCAGGTGGTTGGCAGAAAGCGAGGTGCATTGCCCATGAATTGAGGTTTGCATTGGCGATTGGATAAAAATAGTGGCGTTGCTTGCCTTGACCTCATAGCAGGGCCACAGCCATTGGTTGTGCCTGCTTGTACTATTCCCGCAGATGGAAATCTCCCAGGTGTGTCCTGCAACCACACACAGAGGGCGAGGAGGGTTTTGTTTTCTTCCAGCTCTCCTTCACTACAACCTGGGAGGTATTGCAGGGAAACTTGTACACGAAACAGGCCGGGTCTCTCCTAAATAGGTTGCTAGATACACTCAACTCAGCCACCCACCCACCTCTTTGTCCTAGAATGCCCGATTTCAACCCCCACTTGGCTCAACAATATCGTTTCCCCCCGCGGGGAGGGGGAGTCGCCAGATGACTTGCTTTTGAATAGCGGGCAAGGATGGGGAGCCTGTGCCAGTCGCAGAGCCTGGCCGGTCTCTTCTCTTCCCTCCTTTTTAGCTTCTCTCCCGCCCTCCCCTTCTCCTCTCCTCCAGAACCGCCTTTGCAAGTAGTAAACTACGGGATCCGTTCCTTAGCGAGGGCGAAAGAAAAGAAGAAAAGAAGAAAAGAAATAAAGGCAGCGGCAGGAAGAGAGGCAGCAAGCAAAGGAAGCAAAGCAAGCAAGCGCCGCCGAAGCCGAGGGGCGGAAGGCGGACTGGAGCGGAGAGAAAGGGGGCGGACCAGAAGGGGATGGCACGCAAGCGCGAAGGAAGCTCGGAGAGCCCCACGCGGGCGCTCGCGGAGCCTCGGAGCTGGTTCTTTCAGTTCAGCTGCGAAGGGGCCTCGGGGCGGTAGGGAGGGAGTCGGCAAGCCGGAGTGAGCCGCCCGCTATTGAGAGAGCGGAGCAAGGCGGGCAAATTCCGGACAGGGGTTTGGTTTTGAAAGGCGGAGCGGCAGCCGCTCTCGCCCTGCCCGCCCGGCCATGGGGTAAAAAAAAAAAAGAAAAGGAAAAAAAAAGGGAGCGAGCGGACGGCGAAACAATAAAGCGGCTGGTGCTTGCCGGGCTCCTCCCGCCGCTGACAGCGCCTGCCCGAGCGCGGGGAAAGGAGCGAAGATGCCGCGGGTTGGCAGGCGTTGACCGACCCACCCGCTTGCAGCCGGAGGAGGAAGCCGAAGGGAAGCAAGAGAAAGCGCGCGGTGGATGCGTTTCGGGGTTTGGAGCGGCGGCGGTGGCGGTGGTGGCGGCGGCGGCAGCAGCAAAGGGAGAGGCGGAGGTCGGCAGGAGCGGAGCAATGATCGCGGAGTTGGCGAGCAGCGCCCTGGGGCTCGTCCTGTACCTCAATACCCTGGGCGCGGATTTCTGCTACGACGACAGGTAAAGAATACAAACGGAGGAGCTGCAGAGTTGGCGGCTGCTCCGGCCGAGCGAGCGCCGCCAGAGGCAGTGCCCTACCCCGGGGGATGCCCGCTTGGGTGCGTTGCCTGGTTGGGGATGGGGCTTTGCGGTCGTGCGTGTGTTGGTAGGGAGGGACGTAAGTTGCGGGAGCCCGGGAGCGCTCTCGGTGCGAGGTCCTCCGGTGGAAGCGGCGACTCCCCTGCACTCGTCCGGCGGCTGCGATTCTAAACCCTTTTTCAGTCCCCGAGGTTGTCCTTCACCTGTTGAAGCGGGATTTGCTCCGAGCAGTCCTCCTTTTCTTCTTCTGGGTAGTTTTGCGCCCACTTCCCCGCCACCTGGTAAATGGAGTTGCTGTTGCAAGTACTCTACTGTCGAGACAAGACTCAGACTTCCTCGGCTGTCAAGTTACTTTGGGTCGAACTAGTCCTGCCGGAGATAAACAAAAGAGCCGGGAGGCTGGTAGCGCCAACCGATCTAATTGTAATAAACCTCTAATCCAGTGTTTCTCAACCTTGGC
>JAPKID020003709.1:0-12154 GCA_026931265.2 Tropidonophis doriae
AAGATGTTAATCCTTTGGGGTTATCTCTTTTTATTAAATACCCACAAAGTTAATTCGGCAGTCTTGAGGCTTCTGGGTAAAGAAGGCTTTTGAGTTGGAGCTAAGGTGTCAAGAGCCTTCAGATGGAACTGAAGCTTTCTTCACAACTGCAGCGGGAGAGGTCACGGTTGAGAGCAATGGACACACACTTCTCATCTAAAGTGCTTTAAAAAAAAAACTAAGCAAAAGTAAAAATGCAGCGAAAGAGAGAGAAAAATGCTACACCTGTCTCCCTGCAGGGACATAGTGGCCTTTAATCATGGTGCTTGTTGACCATCCCTTTGAAGCTTTACGAGCTCTAAAGTTGGAACTTTGAAGACCCCAACATGCAGCCGGGGGGGCCCATGCAAAATGGCGGCAGAAATTTCTCAGTCATGACGTGGAGGATGCGGTGTGCAGTGTGCAGTGGATGCAGTTGCCGGCATTGTGGATTGCTGATTTTCTGGTGAATGATATGTAGCAGAACGGCACTTTCAATTTTAAGGGACACTTTAAGACTCTGACAGGGTGTTTGTTGGAGAAATGAACGTGGTAATAGAAGTGCCAGGAAGTGTTTTTGTTTAGACATTTAAAATCTTGTTTTAAGATATTTAAGACTGAAGAGAACTGGACTTTTATGGCAAGCAGTATATAGTATGTACATAGTTTGGGATGACTAACTATCATAGATGGATACTGTCAGAACCAACTCATTCATTTTTTGTTTGGATCCCCCCCTTCCCTCCCCAAAAGCCGAATCCTTACACTGCTATGCAATACTTCATTTTCTATAGGCTATATTTGTTTCATGTGTAACTAAAGGATAAGCTGTTTCTATTTTTTTTTCTTACGTCATCTCAACATGTTTTCATAGCTCATATTTTTTTGTGTTTTCATGTTGTCCTCTTTCCTTCCCCCCTTTTTCTAAATAAATGTACAGGATATTGGAAAAAGTTGGCTTCAGAATTAAAACTATGAACTATTTTAACAGGGTTTTTTCCCTTTTTGTAGCATATTGGGCTGCTAGCTCAAAGTTACAATTCAAGCTTAATTTCTCAGCTAAATATTTTGTTGGGCAGTGCCTGATAAGCTTAAAAGCTGCTTTATTCAATAAAAAATAAATGACTATTGCAAAAATATCACTTGAGTCCAACAATATTGTTTTAAAACTATCTTCACATCATGGTATCCACTATATTTTATTTAGTTTTTAGATTATTATCTTGATTGTGTTTTATTGGAAAGAAATTCTACTTTGAATGTTGCAGATAAGCAGGTGAAAAACATTGACTACTAAAGTACCAAATTTAATCTTTCAGAGTCATTTGTCATATGTAATTTTGAACAACCAGTTTAGATACTGCATCAAGATACATTTTGCATCCCATGGAAAAATTGTTCTTCAGATACTGTTTAAAAATATACAATTAGGTATACATTTGGCGTTTATATTTCATACTTTTCTGAGTAACAGAATCAAAATAAATTTAGGAAGCTCTATCATACTTATCTCCCAGAATTAATTTCTGTCACTTTAACATTTTAAATGAAGGGGGAAAATTAAAAAGTCACCCTAAAGAACAAATATATCAGTTATCCATGTAATTAAGTTAATGAAAGAAATATAAACCTCAGTGTTACAGTATTTAACCAAATTCTACATTTCTTGACCAACAATAAAAAACATATAGTTTCACAGATTAATATTAAGGAACTCTGGAAGTCTTTTATATAGCGAATAAGCAAAAAGGAAGCAGATTTTATATAAAGCCACCTCTTTATGGTTTCAATCCCATGGGCAATCTGTGCTTCTAAAGAGGCACAAGATTACTCTAGATTCATTTTTATTGTTTGGTAACACTATGAATAAATTAACTTAAGTCCTCTTATTTTTATTTACCCATATATGTTATATTGGAAACATTTGTTTAGAACCTATTTGCTTTATTGAGAAATAAGCAGAGTTGAGATTAAAAGCCAATGGGTTTTTTATAAGCACTGGAGAGCCCAGCAGAGTTTTGTTTGTGGGCTGCAAAGCCCACCTGGTGTTTAGTCTCACTAAAATCAATGGAATTACTCCCAAAATCTACTCCAAAGGAAGTTGACTGGAAATTGCTTGGTTTTGTTTTTTTCACTGAGCAAAGATTAAGCCAAATGTATGCCAATTTTAATCAGTTTGTTTATTCTTCCCACTATATTTTTCAAGAGGAAGAAATCAGTATTTTGCTCTTGATTATTCTTGAAGGGCAAATTATGACCAGTCAATGAATAGCAAGTAATTTACTAACATGCACTTTGTGTGTGAGAGAGACAGAGAGATTGAGGTGCATCAGTGGGTCCTACACCTGATTTGTCATCATCTAATTGGCTTTATCAATTCTGATTACCTCTAGGTCCCTTTGAAGGGGAATAGATGGGGCCTAGCTTCTGTCCTCCCACATTAAAACAAAAGCCAGCTGATCAGCAGTATTTCATTTACCATTTTAATGCTGTGCATTGTTGATGTTCTACTGAGAATCATATAGGCAGCCTCTCAGGAGCTAGGTTAAATATAGTGATCAAACCTTGAGACCTGCATGCACAGTTAATATATGGTTACCAATCCAACATTTGGTGCACACACAAAATCATTGTGTGTGTGCATGTCCCTCTCTAGGATGCAGAGAGACAAACCTAAAACTTCTGAGCTACAACAATAAAATAACAGGGCTTCTGAAAGATGAACTACCATGTTTATACCACGAATACAGCTACTTCAGACAAAACAAGTTATGGATTCTGTAACTTGAGGCTTAGTTTTGTGGTTTTGATGTACTTTTGTATATGTGTTTGTGAAAGAGAGAGTGTGTATAAATGGGCCATGTTCTGATTGCAGTTTTCAGTGAATCTAAATGCGTAGTGAAACTTTTCTCCAAATTTCCCAAGTCTCTAAATAGCCTGGAAGGAATTAACGTTGACAGGGTCTTTCAAGGCTTAGTTGTTGTTATTATTCATGTTAACAATTACTCTTAAGAATTCTGTAATCTTCTTTTTCATGTTAAATGAAATGAAAATCATCGGAAGTTTTAATTCAATTCAGAAAATTAAAATTTAATTTTATAAATGATACTTGAATAAAGAGTAAGTTTGCTGTACATGCAATTCTCGTATTAAAGTCAGCATATTTTAACTTGTATTGAAAAGAAACATGCAAACTGATATCTCTTCAAACTAAAGCTTCACTAATAAAAAAAAAGATTGATGATATATGGATGTATGCAGGCTAGACTGGGTAGTAAAAGAAAAAAATCCCAGTGGCAAACTAATCTGGTAAATGTCCAAATTATTGTCAAGAAAGTTATATACGGCTGTTCTCAGAAAATCACCAAGGTTTCATTGGAGACTTGACCTTATCTTATTTGAAAGGTATATGGAGCTTGGAAAAGATCATGTTTCTAGAATTTGTTTTAATGTGTAAAGCCAAATCTTATGTTTCAGTGTCAGCTGTTATGTAGAAAAAGTTGCTTTGTCTTGTAGTTAACAATGAGCTATGATGCTTGGGGGGAAATATCATTGTGTTGTTTTTCACTGGGGAGAACATCGGTTAGATTTAACACAGTGCTTTTGCTATGCATGGTATTCATTTGAGAAAGCAATTCCAGTTGTGACTTTTATTCAGGATTGCTTTTGAAATGGGCAATTCCAAGCACAATGCCTCCCATGGGACATGGCTCAAAATATAATATTTTTAGTTTTTGTATAAAACAATTTTAGTAAAAACTGATGAAAACAGGTCACATACAAAATTAGGGAAGTGCTACGGTGCCATTTGTCCCTATGAGACTGCATTAGCTGCCCAAAATGCTGCTATTTTTATTCTTAGTTTCTCCCCCTTAAAAAAAATAAGCTCTATTTTGTTAAATGTCTTTAAAACATTAAAAAACATTTCTATTTTTTTTTAGGGAGGCAGAGGCTAAATGGATGTTGCACATTGTCTTTAAAAGGCAATATTAACAAATGCGCCTCCTTAAAAAATGTTGTTGGCTTTCTGAAATTGATGGAGCTGTGTCCTGTTCTTAAGTTGCTTTAAAAAGTGTACTAGGTCTTCAACATGAATAAAGATTGTTTTGAAACTGCATTTTATGTCTTAACTGCTCAATAATAAGTGTGGAGAGAATGGCTTTATATTTATCTATATTTTATACCCTTGTTTTCTAATGAATAGATAGAAGACTAAAGGTAGCAGAGATTTCCCTTTTCCCTCCAATTCCAAATATGAGAGAAAAAATAACTCATAGCTACAACAAATGTATCTAGACTAAAGACCAATCTCAAAGACCATACTAAGGTGTGGGTCTGTCTCCACATATCGTCATCAGGGAGAGCTAAAAGTTCCTATTTCCTTTGCCACATCAGGCATATTTCAACCAGTGGTGAAATTCAAAAAAGTTTACTGTTCTGTGGGCATGGCTTGGTAGGCGTGGCAGGGAAAGGATACTGCAAAATCTCCATTCCCTCCCCAATCCTGGGTCCAGCCAGAGGTGATATTTGCCGGTTCTCCAAACTACTCAAAATTTCCACTACCGGTTCTCCAGAACCTGCTGAATTTCACCCCTGATTTCAACCCTAATCCTGTTGGATTTGCATATTTTGTCTCGTATCAATAATGTTCTAGTTCCCTTGAATGTTACCTCCTGCCTGGAACAGGGGCAAAAATTCACCATCCCTTAAAAAAAAAGGTGCATTCCTGTTACATCTCTCATTTCCACCTACTAATATTGTGAGCACAACAGATTTCAGATTTAACTGCTCTTCTGCCAAAAATTCCATGTACTTGGAAGAACTCCAAAGAATGATATGTGCATCTTTTCATTTTAAGTATAACATGATATAGAGCAACCATTGCACCCAAATAAATTTTAGGTGAAACGAAGTGAACTTACTCATATTGTACGTTTTTTTTTCTTTTCTGCTCTAAAACCATGAGTTAAACCTAGAGACACCGGATATCATATTTTCCTATCTTTGATAATATTTCTCCAACCCTTTTTGATATGATAATTTTATCACTTACCAACAGTACATAGTTTGTGAAATTTGACAAACTTCCATACAAATAGTATACAACATGATGAGTAGTATTTAAGTGGGGGAGGGGGAAGATTCTTGGGCGGAGCAGAGAATTGCACAGCAGAGTAAAAAGATCCAGATGACTACTACATGACACTGAGGAATTCTGCATCTCTGCTATAATATGGTTGGATTGTGGCTGCCAATTTTGGTTACCCTAGCCAAGTTTCTATCAGGGTTGACATAAGCTTTAGGGCAGACGAATGCCCCAATTGGGTCTATCAATATTTTCTATACACCAGCCCTTTCTAGATATCACTGTTGTTTTGTAAACCCACTTGTAATTTGCAACTCATGATTTATGACTTACCACGATATGTGATCCTAGTCATTGTAGCTTAATCAATGAACTATCATTATAGAGCCAAGGTGACACAGTGATTAGAGTGCAGTACTGCAGGCTACTTCAGCTGACTGCTAGCTGCAGTTCAGCAGTTCAAATCTTACCAGGTTCAAGGTTGGCTCATCCTTCCATCTTTCCGAGGTAGGTAAAATGAGAATCCAAATTGTTGGGAGCCATATGCTGACTCTAAACCACTTAGAGAGGGCTGTAGAAGCACTGAGAAGTGGGATATACTGTAAGTATAAATGCTATTGCTATTAACAACATATATACCATTTTTTTCAGAGTATAAGGCACACTAGAGTATAAGGCACACCAAGATTTTGAAGAGGCAAATTTTTTAAAAAGTTTTTGCACTCTGCAGACCTCCCAAAAACGGCCAGTTTTTCACAAAAATGGGCCCATTTTTTGTGGGAAAAAAAGTCCATGAATAGCTTTTAGGAGGCTTGTAGAGTGCTCCTGGGGGGAGAATGAACAAAAAATGGCCCATTTTCCCCAAAACCGGCCAGTTTTTGTCCAAAAAAAGGGCATGCATAGCCTTTAGGAGGCTTATAGAGTGCTCATTTTTCGCTCATTTCTGCCCTCCCCAGTCCCCAGGAGCACTCTGGAAGCCTATGCATGGCCATTTTGGTGAAAGGAGTGGGGTTTTGGGAGGCAAAAAATGCTGTATTCAGTGTATAAGACGCACCCAGATTTTCAACCTCCTTTTTGAGGGAAAAAGGTGCATGTTATACTCCCCAAAATACGGTAGTACAATGTGAGAATCCAGCTTATGCATTACATACAGAGCTAGATCTCACATTAACAACACAGGTTTGATTAAATGAACAGACACTAAAGACAAGGACCATTCTACATTTTATTTAGTTGCCTCACTTATCCCAGCTAAAATTAAAAGATTAATATATCTGAGGAAACAATCTCTCAGGAGCAGTTGAACTTCAAGATGTGAAATGGTGTGCACTCAATTTTCTTTTGTTTTCTGTATTCATTAAGCCTTAAAATACTTTATTCCTATAGCTTGTCACTTGATCCTTTCACCTGTTAAAGTACCAGAAAGAAATTATTGGTGTTGGAGCTCAAAAGTTTAGGTAAGGATTCAAAGAACAGCACAGGAAAAGGTGGAAGTGAGAGACAGTAAAAGCAGACATCTGATTCAGAAATCATGTATCTGCCAAATCTCTCTGACCAGAACACACCTCTATGCTTAGATTACATTGTAGTTATAACTCCTCTCCTGGGACATCCATGTTTCTATTTGGATTTTTTTCTGTTGCCATGATTTTAGTGCCATGCATTTAAACGGGAAACTTTCTCTCGGCCTGGGTTTCCCAGTTTCCTTAGTTTCCTTACCCATCCAGCACTTTTCCTTTTACAGTTGATCTTCAACTTATGACCAGAATTTTGCCCAGAATTACAGTCATAAGTCATGCAGTCGATAAACAGGTTACTGAAGAATTCCAACCAATTTTACCTTCTTTTTTGCAGCAGTTATTAAACGCTGCAGCAGATAAAATGAACCCATTATACCTGAGGGAAATTTTTTGCCAATAGTCAGAAGTAAAGGCTGGTTTTTAGCCAAAAAACAAAAAAAAAGCCAAATGTTGCAGTCACATGACCATGGGACACTGCAAACCATCCCAAATTTGATCACAAGATCCATTTGGGGGCTGCAGATGGAACATTGAAACTGGAGCATATCTTGGGAGATTCATTATAACTTTCAACAGTCACTAAATAATCAATCATAAATTGAGGATTATTAACTGCAATAGGAACAGTCAAGTGACTCTTTCCATATGGAATTTCATGAAAATGTGTCCTAGATACAGCAAGATAAAGCATTATAGTAAACCAGGCTCTACTTTGAAGCTATTACAGTATATAGAAGACGAGCTGATGAAGATGATGATGGAGAAGAGTCCCCAATTCTTTGAACTGGAGAGCATATGTGAATTTTAAGAAATTATGAACACTCTGCTGGGGACAGTTTGCTTGGTCACAAAATAGTTGCCACAGTAGACATGTCGTCCCTTGCAGATTTTACTCTGCTAGTCATTGCCGTCTATAAGGGGCGGGGCTCATCTTCATTTCAAGACCCTTGAGCCAGTGCTGTCTGAAGATATTTCCGCGGTCATGTGGCCAGCATGACATCATGGAGATTGGTTACCTTTCCACTGAAGTGGTACCTATTTATCTACTTGCATTTTCATGCTTTTGAACTGCTAGGTTGGCAGGAACTGGGGCGAGGATGGGAGCTCACTCGGTCCCATGGCACTCAGGTCTCAAACCTAAACTGCCAACTTTCCAGTTGACAAGCTCAGTTTCTTAACTGCTGAGAGCCACCACGCTGCTTCACAGTAGTCACGACTAGTTACAAACCCTCAATTTACTAAAATGCCAGTTCTCACCTTTTAGCCTGCATAGATTCAGGGGTTTCATTTCTTGGCAGGTAGCCAAACTCCAAAGAAAGACCTGGACTGCCCTTTGCCCATCATTTTTATTTTTGAAGAAACTTTATGAGGTCTTTCAAGGATTTGAGTAGTTTCTTTAAAAAGAAGATAATGCTGGACGCTGGCACTTGATTTGGTAGTAATTTTATTTAAAAGTTAAATGTCCTTTTTTTCAATACAATAGGAAACTTGGCAGAAGGTATCTGTGGTCACTTAGATATTGTAATTTTTAAAGTCTGCTTTATGGTTTAGCACACTGTGTAAACTTAGGCAATTGTGATTTATGTAAGAAATGATGACCAGAGATTTTCAAATGTTTTCAGGCTGTGAATCCCACTGGTTTGGATATAATATCTCAGAATCCGCAATCCAATTCTCAGCCCAAAGGCAAAGCTGCAGTGATAGAAAATTAGCTACCTTCAAGTGAGTGTTTTATTTATGCATGCTTTGAGACTGTTGGGTTGTTTTTTTACCACAGTCTATCATATAACCCCTAGGGTTCCATGGAACAGTCTGAAAAAATCCTAAATTAGATAAAAAGCAGCTGAATATGGAATTCAGTGTTACTTTTGCTATCATTGCAGTGTATTTGTCCATGTTGAGACCTGACTGAATTTCATTTCTAAGAGAAGTGGTTATGAAGAGTAATTTCACCAATGACTCCTATTACCTTGGTAAGGTTTAACACAGTGTTTTTCAAACTTGCCAACTTTAAAATGTGTGGACTTCAGTGTTGGCTGGAGAATTCTGGGAGCTGAAGTCCACATATCTTAAAACTGCTAAATTTGAAAAACACTAGCTTTGCCAAAGACCAGCAATAAGATGCAAGATGGAGAACAGATAATGCTCTTCCTTTTGTTGAGAGGCAAATAAGGAAGTATGTTTGCTGTGACCTTGAGCAGGTTCATTGTTTGTTATTAGTTATTTAACCTTCCTTCCTTCTGAGATTTTAAGAGAGTTCTCCTCTCATTTTTCAGAGCCTCAGTGGCATAGTGGTTACAGTGCAGTACTGCAGGATACCTCTCCTGTCTGCCAGCTGCCTGCAATTTGGCAGTTCAATCTCACCAGGCTCAAGGTTGACTCAGCCTTCCATGCTTTCGAGGTGGGTAAAATGAGGACCCAGATTGTTGGGGGCAATAGGCTGATTCTTCAAATTGCTTAGAGAGGGCTGTAAAGCACTGTGAAGCGGTATATAAGTCTAAGTGCTATTGCTAAGTGCTATTTTATTCCCACAATAACATTTGTTTGAAATAGATGGTGCTAAGAGAAAGTGGATTTCGAATAATCCAGTGAATTCCACAAATGAATGGAGGCTTTCATGACTAACCTCGTTCTATGTTTGGACCCAGTGGTGCTGGATGCTTTCTCATTTCAAACAACTTCATCACCCTAAATATGTTTTTATTGGGACATGCTTGCTTGCCCAATTGTGAGAGTATTGTCCCCAATGATGTGGCATTGTTCCAAAATGCAGCACTAGCTTAAAGACAAATTGAGCATCTTATTCAACTCATCATTGGTGAAAAGTGCCTGCTTTTTCTACTTCCAACTCTTGATTAGTTAAAGGTCTCATGTTAATTGGAGTAGTAATTATATGAGTACCATTGTACTTCCTTGTCCTACACACTTTTGATTTCTCCATGTCTTCTCCCAGAATTGAAAAGTGGTATTTCTCAAATAAGGGACATGGTCGCTCAGTGGCTAAGATACTGAGCTTGTTGATCAGAAAGGTCGGCAGTTTGGTGGTTTGAATCCCTAGCACCACATAATGGAGTGAGCGTCTGTTACTTGTCTCAGCTTCTGCCAACCTAGCAGTTCAAAAGCATGTAAAAATGCAAGTAGAAAAATAGGATCCACCTTTGGTGGGAAGGTAACTGTGTTCCATGCACCTTCGTCATTTAGTCATGCCGGCCACATGACCACGGAGATGTCTTCGGACAGCGTTTTCTCTTCGGCTTTGAAAAGGAGATGAGCCCTGCCCCTAGACTCAGGAACGACTAGCATATGTGTGTGAGGGGAATCTTTACCTTTACCTTACTTGTTTTTCAAGTACAGCTATGCAGCTGCAGATTTTAATTTCTAAAGCTGAAATTTAATCTCTAGCATTTTATGATGCTTGTCTTCAGGTTGCATAACTGTTCTCTTCTGCTGGAACAATGGAAAGAAACTGGTGATCCTTCAGATATTGTTGAACTTAATTTTCATCATTTCAAGTGTCTTGACTGTGGTGGTTTCCAGGGAGAGTCCTTGCCAGGACCTGCTTTTATTTAAGTTGACTGGGGGGTGGGGGGGATATGATTGTAACTATCATGCTCTCAGTGACATTCACTATGTTGTAGAAAGATTTCCAAGCTGAGCTTAGGCAACCAGAAGTTCTTTGGAAAAGAACTTTTGTGACCAAATTCAATGACAGATAGTATCCTTTTAGTAGCAGTTGTTGGGTTACAACTGTTATTTAACATAACTGGTGCACAATTGACTCCCTGGCCCTATTTTTAAGTTATCCCAATGGCTAGACTGAGGGTATGCTTTGTTATGCATAAATGCTCGAGTCAATCTCCAGTTAACTGAAATTCATCCTGGAAAATCCTCTTAGAGAGCCAGTTCCAATTTTAGAAGGGAAAAAAAATGGTCAAGACAGGCTTACAGAATGATTTGTTCGCTATCAACTTTTTGTGTCCTTTGCAGGTAAATTTAACAGGGTTTCTTGATGGGGAAATGAATGTATGGGGAAATTCATCCAAGTTTGGAAATGTGAGAGAGAGAAGCTTGTAATTAGTGAAGACCATGGCCAGAAGGAAAGATTTAGTCCCAGCTATGGGGGTTATAAGACAAATATGGTTTCCTCTAATGAAGTATCAGATGCTCACTCTCAGTAGGTGGTCAATGTACTGGTAAAGCTGAGACTTTTTGTTTGACAATCAAAAGCAGATGGCATAAAACATGCCATTTGGGCATATTTTTATTGCCATATCCTTATTCCAGGATCTAAGATAATAATTTTGCTGAAGACAACTCAGTCCAAATTGATAGAACAACACAGATCTCAATTGCAGATTTGCCCTGTACTGTAATGTACTCCTCTAAATCAGCCCTTATTTTTCTTCCATGCATAATACTCAGTATAAGGGAAAGTTAAATTTGTAACTACAGAGGAATCTGCAGAGGCCATTAGAAACTCTATGGAGACAAACTAGGACAAGGCTGCTGGAACAAAGCTATTAGAAGGAAAACAGCTGTTGATGCCCTGGGAAAGGATAACACAGGCAGGAAAAATTTGAACTTTCCAAAGCTCTTGGAAGACTAATAACATTTGAATCCCAGGATTACTAGAAACATCCATGAAAGATCTTCAGAATGTGTTAATTGTTTGTCATTGCCATGTGCTAGGCAACCCATGAAGTTGAAAATCCAAATGGTTCCTAACAACCCTAAAAGACTAAGTATATTTCAGAACCATGAATTCAATGGATGCTTTAAAGAAGTGCTGTAATGGGGAGGGCTGGAGGGAATGTGTTTATTATTGTTAGCTATTGCAATAACTTCTTTGAAAAGCCACTATAGATGTTTTCCTTAAGTTTCTCCACACAGAGAGAGTATTGGAGATATTTAGTTTCCTACAACAATACATTTTGAAATCCAGAGTGCAGACAACAAGCATATTCACCTGTTGTCACTATGTGGAACAGGAATTTCATTGCATATTTCATATCTAAATGCCCATTAAAATGCATCCTCCTCCATGATAGTTGACTGCTGATATGCAGACTAGATATTGATAATGATAATCATGGCAATAATAATAAAAATACTGTGGAAGTCCCAAGGTGGGGGCACAAAAAGTGTTACAGATTATATGAGAGTTTGAACCCAGTGGTGCTGGATGCTTTTTCATTTCAATCAACTTCATCAGGCCTTGACAACGTTTGGTAGCAAACCCTAAATATGTTTTTGTTGGGACATGCTTGCTTGCTCAATTGTGGGAGTATTGTCCCCAACCATGTGGCATCGTCACAAAATGCAGACAAATTGGACATCTTATTCAACTCATCACTGGTGAAAAGTGCCTGCTTTCTCTACTTCCAACTCTTGACTAGTTGAAGCTCTCATGTTAATTGGACTAGTAATTATATGAGCACGATTGTACCATTCACCTGTTGTCACTATGTGGAGCAGGAATTTCATTGCACATTTCATATCTAAATGCCCATTAAAATGCATCCTCCTCACT
>JAPKID020003713.1:0-12151 GCA_026931265.2 Tropidonophis doriae
ATCTATCTATCTATCCTCTCTCCCTCTCCCTATCCATCCATCTATCTACAGTATCTATCTCCATCTCTCTCTCTGTCTCCATCTCGCTTTCTGTCACACATCCTCATGTATGAATACCATCAACCTGAGACCTCTTCCCAATCTTCAGACTGTTGCATGCAAAGACTTTTCATTTCCAGGCACTGCTTTTTACTTTTGAAGGGCTGTAAATTAGTAATGTAGCCGAGCTGAATCTCACCCCACCTACACTGATTTAAGCATTGTTAGGAGCACATTACATACAGTATCTCTGACAATAAAAAATACATGACTGTGTACATCGGTATCATTTACTGTTTGCAGTCTTTAAGCAGCATGGAAGCAAATTACTTTTAAAAAGTAAGACAAATATTTTAAGATCCCCTATCTAAACTGGAATGTCTAAGAGCATGTCAGGTTTAAAATGATCCATTGTAAAAAAAAAAAAAAAAAAAAGATAGAAGAATAGGGTGGGAAAGGAATTGAAGCCTGGGAGCTGGGAAAAGAGGGGTGGGATATAAACAAACAAATAAATAAAATACCTAACATTACCCCACTTCACTCTTTGGACTGGGATTCTCAGGATATGATGCAGGTATTTGTTCACAAGTCTACTGCTTTTACTAGTCAGTAAAATTCCAAGTAGTGTACAGTCACTATTACAATGCATAACAGTAATAGAGTTGAAAGGGACATCTAGTCCAACCCCCTGCTCATGCAGGAGACCTATACTAGGGATTCGAACCACCAAACTGCCGACCTTTCTGATCGACAAGCTTAGCGTCTTAATATTAATTCCTTACACTTTACAGACTGAAGCCAAAGCAGGCTTGCTAAAGGGAAAAAAGGGTGAAAAAACAAAAGGAACAAGACATTGAGTTAGTGATAGAGCAACTCACAACTTCTGGTGGCAAGCTGGTTAATTATTCTCACTGTCAGGAAATTTATCCTTAGTTCCAGGTTGCTTCTCTCCTTGACTAGTGTCCATTCATTGCTTCTTGTCCTGCCTTCTGGTGCTTTGGAGAATAGGTGAACCCCCTCTTCTTTGGGGCAGCACCTCAAATATTAGAAGGCTGCTATCATGTCCCCGCTAGTCCTTCTTTTCTCTAGACTAGCCATACCCAATGGCTAGTCCTGCCACTGTTCTCCAAGTTGCTCTTTTCTGCATTTTTTCCCAAAGTCTCAACATCTTTGGTAGCGATCAAAAAACTGAACACAGTGGTGTTTTATGATCATCAGTTGTCCAACCAAAAATTGGGCTTTCCAGTTCTGTGGGTTGTGCTTCGCTTAGTCAACAAACCACCTTTAAATTCAACCGTAAACCAGGGCGTAATGTGGGAATCCAGTATAATTTTAACTCTTTCTGCAGTTAGATGTCAGGCCTTCAGCCATATTTTTCTTTTGGATCTTTGGCCTGCTACATTTTCTATTATTCTACTATGCATTTTCTATTGTGGGAAAATGGTAGGAAGGATTGTAGGAGTGAGATGCGATGTAGCTATAACAACATGCTTTCTAGGAAGCCGAGGTCATCCTTTGTCTCTGCACCTCTGCACCTGACTGAAACTGGATGGGTGGAACTGCCAGGCACGACAGTGGAAGATTGGATCATGGGATGGACTTGTGGGTGTAGGGGCAGGATCTTGAAATTTCAGCTGGGTGGGGAAAACCGAGAAGCTTTCAGATTCGGGTTTCCCCAGATGTGCCAACATGGCTCTTTTAATCAATTAGAACTTTGAGCAATACTTTGTCTTGGACTCTGATTTACTTTTGGAATTTGTTTGGAACCCTGACACTAGAATTATGACCCGTAGAGACATCAACGATTACTGTATCATTCTGAAAACAAGGTGTATAAAACAACCCTATTATAATATCCTTCAAGCCTGACATTAAGTATTCCACTGTTACTTAAGCAAAGTGTTAGCAATTAAATTAATCAATCTTCCCAGTCATGTGCCGAGCAGATGTTCAATAAATCCTTCTACTTATGGTGTGTGAAGAAGCAGGAAGTCCACTTTTAGCTGTCCTTCAGCGGTGACATGCCTCAGCCGGTCCTTTTGGTGAGCCTCATGGGCCACTGTCAAGGCAGTTCTGCTGTGCTGTTTCTTTATTATAAATAACAACAGGCCACCTGGTCTACCTGCAGGACCTGGAATCCGAGGTTTAATGATCCTTCATGCTACATCTTCTGCTCTCTCCTGATCCTTGATAATGGGACTGATGGGACCGGAACAGGTATGACGGATGGCATTGACGGATGAGTCCAGACAAACATGTGCTGACAACTAGAGAATGTGGGGTACCCTTGCAGAAAGGTCAACACGAGAACTACTTCCTTGACTTTCAAAGTTCTTTTTCTTCCCATATTACAGGGAAAAAACAACAACCAGCCATTCAGTAACGTAACAGGCAGCAGCCAAGTGGGGTGTTTCTATTCTTCTTTCTTTCTCTTACAGTTTAAGTTCACTTGTGAACTGAGGCCTGCCCACAGAGGTGAAATCCAGCAGGTTCTGGAGAACCAGTAGCAGAAATTTTGAGTAGTTCGGAGAACCGGCAAATGCCACCTCTGGCTGGCCCCAGAGTGGGGTGGGAATGGGGATTTTACAATATCCTTATCCTGTCATACCCACCAAACCATACCCAGAGAACCAGTAGTAAAAACAAATTGAATTTCACCATTGCCCACATAGCCAAATGGTAGCATCGAGCAGGTCTCAGCTGATCTACAAAGTGAAGTCAAATCAGATCTGGTTTGTGTTTGGGTGAGGGACATGTAGAATTGGAGACTGAAGTGCAGTAGAACCTCTGGCCACAACTATAATTCGTTCCATAACTTTGGTTGCAAACCGATTTGGTATTGACCCAAACTTAATTTCGGAAATTTGGTGCTCACAAAAAAAAAAATTGTACGGAAGGGGAAATCGGCTGCGAGAAAAAAATTGTGAATTTTTTGGTCGGAACCCGATTTAGTCATGGTCAGAAGTATTCGTGATCAGAGGTTCTACTGTATTTTAAAAAAGGGACTTTGCTGGAGAGGAATTCACTGTAAATTAAATAAAAGGGGTTTATCAGGATGAGGACTTGGCTTCATGCTGCTGGTGAAGCCTAGGTCAGAACAGTTGCAATATATTTGGGCTTTTCTCTTTTTTTAAACTTATTCCCAATATTATAATTGAAGTTACGGGAACTGTGCATACATTAAAACTCTTAGGACAATCTCTTGGATAGATTATGCTCTCAAATTTTAGTTTATCCCCAAAAATAAAAATAAATGTCTTCATACTCAGGAAATTCCAATAATGGAAGGAAGGAAGGAAATAAACTTGTTATTTTAATGTTAATTATTTATCATTATCAAGCATCCTAGAATTGTGCTTGCAATTGAGACAACCTATACATTTGATCAATCAATCAATTATTAGGACATATCACTCTGAGAGCTTAGTAATCAAATGTTAATGCATTGTTAATGATTGGTGGGGCCATAAATGTTCAAAACTCTACTCATCAGTCAATCATCTTGGACCACCAAATGGCTTCATATATTGTGGTTAAGATACTGTTTGTTTAACATTGATTCTAGGACTCCAAGATCCCTCTCACAGTTACAACTATTGAGCATACCTGTGCATTTTGCTTTTCTTGTTATTATGATAATTATTATGATAATTATTATTATTTTTAATGTTTCTTCCTGTAGTACTTGTGTTTTGGTCTGTGACCGTAAATAAAAGATTGATTGATTGCTTTTCTTGCCAAAATGTAGAACCTTATTTTTTTTTCACCCTTGAATTTCATTTTGTTAGATAGCACCCAATGCACTTCCATTCTGTCAAGATTCTTCTGTATCTTGAGCTTATCTGTCATTTACTGCCATCTTGATCCACCATTCAAAGCAGCCACCTCATTTCACCCAGTGGGAGGAATGGCCTGATAGGAATGCAAACGTAAGAATAAAATTCATTCTTAGGGTAGATCTTAGTTAGTTCTGAATCATAAAAGAAAGAAAATAAAGCTACAATGGAATCTTTCATTTGGGGGGGAAAAAAGTCAACATTGGCCTAAAAATACCACCAAGCAGTTCTGCAGATGATCCTCATGGTATCTCTTGGCATCGATCAAATTCTACCTCTAGGTAAAAAGGCTACCCATTTGGCAATTGCTTCCAGGCAGGTATTGTAAAAGTTATTAGAAGAAAGTGACAATTGTAATAATTTCAGGTTACCAATTAATGATTCCAGGAAATAGAACTAAGACACTGCTTTCTCCTCCACCCTGTTTGCCCAGATATAAAAAGGGAAATGCATTTTTAAGGCATGTGATTAGATAGCAAAACTCCAAAGAAAATAAAGAGTTTTGTAAACTGCAGCTTTCCTGATATACAGTACATTGTTCTAGTTTAATTCTTTTAAGTGCATCTTTTGTTTGCAGATTCAATAAATGACTGCAGTAGAAATCAGCAGCTCCAAATTTCTCCCAGTGTGCTAATTGAAATCAGTTCCCTCATCTTTCTCTCTTCTCTTCCCCACCCCCCAGTAAATAATGTATTATCTCATTAACATGGGGTTTGCTTCCGTTTATATGTGTATTTGTCCTTTAAATCTTTCAAAAGAGAGAGGGGGAAATATATTTACTATTTCACCATGCCAGGGAACTATTTCCTTTCCCTTCTTTTCCAAGATATTGTGTTAACCTTGAATTAAACCATAAAGTACAGTTGTGTCTTATTTATGGTTCTTCTTACCACCAACCCATCTCCTCCCACCTCCTCAAAAGTATAAGAATAAAACAAAGCTGGTTTCATTGCAGTGGAGATACAGGTGGAATTTATATTTAGAGTAAGATTTAACGTATATCTGATCTGAATATTTTGCACAGGTTTAAAGAGAACGCATTGTATCTAAGGCAACACTATTAAAGGGAAATAATGCTGGAGACTGGAGGAATGGAGAATGGAGGCCTTTGAGCTATGATGCTGGAGAAGACTCCTGCAAGTCCCTTGGACTGCAAGGGGATCAAACCGGTCATCGCCGCCCCCCTGTGCCTTTACTCCCGAGTCGTCCCTTCTTCCTTAGCTGTTCCCTTCTCCTGGCAGCTCTGCAGATGTGCACATTGGGAACAGGCTCCAGTGTTCTTCTGCCCCACTGATCTCTGACTCCGAAGGCAGCTGATAATGGTCCTGGCCCCCCCACTCTGCCTCTGACACAGAGCCCTCATCAGAGCCTTTCCCAGACTCCAGGACTGGCCCAGGTTCCTCCCCAACCTCCTCACTGTCAGAATCTGCTGCCAGCTCCACTGGCCGCTGGTAGGCCACAACACATTTTATGACCTTTCTTGCCCCAGTTCTTAAGTGAATCATTGCAACTGTTAAGTTAGCAAGAAGGTTGGCAAGCAAATCTGACTTCCCCATTGTCAGAAGTTCACAAAAGAAGTATCACATGACATTATAATCATCATAAATATGAGTTAGTTGCCAAGGAGTTGAATTTTGTTCACGGAGCTGATGCTTCTTTGATAGTTTGTTTGACTTGAAGTAAACTCTGCCTCCATTTTTGCAAGGCAGGAATAATCTATCGATAACACTACAGGGATGTAACACACATGATGTGCAAATCATTAGGTTCCTTTGTTTCTCAGCCCAAGCTCTCTAGTTCAGCTTCTGTTCAGTTAGTAATTAATAATTTTAATCATTATTATTGGCGACATATGAGAAAAGATAGAAGCACCAGCGGAAAAAACTACAGGAGTATGTTAAATAAACAAAACCAAAGGGTGAAGCCCACTTAAAATTCAGTGAAGGAAGCCGAACGATGGTGCGATAAAAGACTAACCTAAAAACACCTACATTTCCAACCGCGCCAATCTACAAAGGTGCTTTTCAATCAAACATTGCATCAAGGTCATCTATCCACACATATTTCAAATTAGAAAACGCAAAGGGTTCCTTTCGAACACGCGAGCCGCGTGCAAATCAAAGAAGGATGAATCAGAGGTCTTGGAGGAAAGCAAGCCCGGCCCAAAATGCACAGCCTGAGGCATCCATTCTTGAAAGCTAGGCATTAAGTTATCAGGGTTTCAGAAAAATGACACCAGAAAGATGCATAGAATATGTCAGATTCCCCACCACCTCTTACCAATGCATTCCAGGAAAAAAGATAGCAATCAGGAATATCTGACCACTCACTTTGTCTTGTAGCTAGACTCCACTATCTACTGGCTCTTCAGGGGATTATAAATGAGAGACCAGGAGGAACAAGGAGGAAAATAATAGAAAACACACACACATGCATACATGCATACACACAGACACACACAAACACACACACACACACACACTCACACACACAAAGAAAAATTATAACATTGCAGAGGAAAGTAAAGTCAGATTTATTGACCTCCCAACTACATAATCAAGTGAAAGTTATCACTGCAGAAACTTTTAACCAAGGCGAATGATCTTAAATAACAAGGGAGTGCTACAAAATTTACAGCACTTTTAAGATATGCAAATTGAATGCAAGGTATAGACATAAGGGTAATTAATTGTAAATCTAAGAATAATGTTTCTTTGTCAGGCCTGTCTCCATGTTGCGGAATACATTCTAATGTGCCTTAACTCTGAAGTTTCTTAACGGCGGCTCTAATTATAAGATGTTCAGAATTTCAAAATAGCAGTTATTCTTATCATTTAATATAGCCATGGTGAAGTTTCCTATCAGAATTTACTGATTACATGAAAATATTTTAATTTTCCCCAATAAAAGTGCTCCAAAGGCCTGCACTTTTGGGCAAAACAAGGGTTTCTTTAGAATTAATAAAATTAACACCCGATTCTCCACTCCCATTTTTTTCTTTTTTAAGAAATGAGAAAAGTGAAGGACAAGAAAAAAAAATGACTTCCATCTTCTTTTATTCCATATTCAAAAGTCATAATATTAGTTTGCATGTAGCATAATGGTACGAAATATAATTATATGCTTCTATTATTTACTCCACATTCCATATATTAGTTGGCAAAGCATTCACGTTATAATAATTAAGGTCAACATTTCCATTATAATGGAGCCATAAAAATTCACTCACTTGTTTTAAACCTGAACATAAAACCTTATAGTCTGAAAGGAAATTGATACAAACCTATGCGGTGTGCAAGAATTTGTATACAAGCTAAGGAGATACAATAAATTCATCTTGGGGAAAATAGGTTCAATTGCAAAGACCCCCCAAAAAAGGAATATCTTCAATGACCCTCCTAATTTCTTTTATTTTTTTCCATCTCTCCCTTTTTAAATTCATTGGTAGTTCATACAACTTAGTGCGTGCAAATGATTCATCTATTCCAGTTCTACGAGATGAATTTGCACCCCAAGAATTGTAAACTCGCTTTTATTCGTGGCTGAATAGCTTCCATTGTTGTCTCCTTTTTTCCATTTTGTGTTAAAAGGCTAATTATTCCTATGTATTATATACATGATACAATTATGAATTGCCAGGCAGACGGAAAAATCCACTGATTCCGTTAAGTAGGGGAAAGAAACTTTAAATCTACCTGGAAATATTGTTCTGAGCTCCTTCACCCCAAGAAGGAGGGCCTTCTCTGTGATGGGCCCCACCCTCTGGAACGACCTTCCCCCAGACATTCGTACCACTACTGACCTTCGCCTGTTCCGCCAAAAACTTAAGACTTATTTGTTCATCCAGGCCGGGCTGGCCTGACCTCCGACTTCCCTTTTTAGATTAGCTTAGTTTTCTTAAGTTAGCTACGGGTATTTTAGAGGAACTAGTTTTAGATTGGGGATCCTTTTAGCACAGATGAATTTATTTAATATATTTTTAAATAATTTACTATTTTTATTGTTATTTTTGTATGTGTTTTAATCTTCTGTGCACCGCCCCGAGTCCCTTCAGGGAGAGGGAGTGGTCAATAAATCGAATGGTTTATGGTTTATGGTTTAAGCGAATCTGGATTCCCCCATTGACTTTTGCTTTTTGTCTTTCAAGTAGAGCCAAGCTTGTCTGTGGTGTGAAAATAAAGAAGTATCAATTCATTTCCTTTTAATCATTTCCATATATCCCCAGGAGCCACAGTTGAATGTGTTCAGTTGCAACGCTATTTGGATTTTTTTAAACTTTTATTATTTCTATCTATCATGGGAAACACCAACAGTCTTGCTAAATTATTCTTTCAAAATAAAAAGAAGCAAAATTCTCAGTAATGTGGCTATACGTTTCCAGGCTGCGTGATGATGCAATGTAATAAAATGGCATGAATCCGAGATCATAGACAAACAAAAGAAGCCGACATAATTGCTGTCTGTTACTTTTTCACTTTTTAGTCGAATATATTAAGAGTCTTGAAACATTCTTCTAAGTGCTTTGGGATCATTATAAATATTGTGGTATACTTCCATTTTAATTGCCCGTGAAGATCTTGATGCTAAAGCAGCCTCATCCAAATGCCAATAATAACTCCGAATTTAGCTAAAGCACAAAATAAGAAAAAAAACCCTGAAATGTTTAGATTGACACTTCTCAAAGAATGTTCACTGGCCATAAAACACTGATCATGGATAAGGTTTTGGTAGCCAGCAAGGACATTGATATTTTGTGGAAAAGGCCAGGAGTTGCATATCGGATAGTCTGTCTCAGTGGTGGTATTCAGCCAGTTCAGATTGGTTCAGATGAACCAGTAATGCCAACCTGGGGTGGGCCTGCTCCATGTTGTGGCTCTGTGCCATCCTATTTAGCCGCGTTTCCTAAGCCATGTGCATGCATGCAAGCCACTCATGTGAGGGAAGTGCATGTGCAGAAGGCTGCGCACATGCATCAAAGGCAGGCATGCTCACAGTTTTGGTGTGCGGCAAACCAGTGGTAAAATTATGTGAAGCTCTGTCTGTCTACATATGTAACTGGAAATATTTATTTAACTATGAGACACTCGTTTCAAGACTGACAACACATTCCTTGTGTGTTCACCACCTTAAAAAGGCAGGAAACGGTGCTGTCCATTGTTTTTGTTTTAAATTTAGAGCAAAGGTGAGCAACCAGTGGTGTTCATTGGGCAGAGTTCAGATCTGGCAAGATGGCAGATGGAATGTTGTAAAGCAAGTTCGAACTCTTTCATACGTACAATCCATTTGACTGCCAGCAATCCTCAGAGCACTTCTGCTGCACGGGGCCACCTTGTAACCATGATCCAGAAATGTGCATCATGCGGTGTTTTAGACCTCTCTTGGTTTGGTCCAAGTTTCCTTTCACCTCAGACCCTTAGGTACTTTGTCAGGAGACAACTGGGCAGTTTTGTTGTTGTTGTTGTTATGGTTCTTCTCCTTCTCCTTCTATACAATCTGAGATGAGCACCCTTTGAATGGTGTGGAAGTAGGAATGGATTTCCAGAGGAAAAATTGCATACTACAAGAACTAGGAGCGCCGAGGACAGAGATAAAACTCCAAGTGCTTCAACAACCCTCTAAAAGAATGCAAATGGCCAGCTGTCTGCAAGGAATATAAATCCTTCCATTCCCCACTATCCTGTAAGAGCTGAAGAAGCTTCTTGCATGAGAAGCGAAATGTCTTCAAAGAAAAAACAAGATAGTCTTGAAAAAGCACTTTTGGGAAAATCATGACTTGAGAATCTCTACAGATATCTCATTGTCTGCATTTCAAAAACTGGTCCCTGCTTATGAAATTGTACTTCCCCGATCTCCCCCCATCAGGTCCCTAAATTTTTGGATAGGTTATAGAAAGTTTTGAAAACATGCCTATTTTACAAAATAAATTGATTAATAGGAGAATTTGGATAGAAGTTAAAGTTGAATAGGAGGGTTAATTTATTATAAAAAATAATCAGGCAGCAGGGATATCACATTTTTAGATTCAGGATTTTAGAGTCACATCATAATTAGTTGCACTGTGACTGATATATATTGCTTTTGTACAATTTAATTGTTGTTAGTTATTATTTCATTTTGTTTGGACCTTTCCATGGGATCCATTAGGCAAGCAAATCCCATTTTTTAATTGCGTGTTTAGTTGAAAGTGATTAATGTTATAATCTTTAAGACCAAGATGGGTGATCCTTGGCTCAAAATTTCATATGCCCATTTTTTTAAATTTTCCCCTCACCCCTCCTTCAATTATGGTTACTAAAAAAAACAAACCCCAACAGCATTATTTTCTTACTACTCTGTTCAACAAAGATGTAATACAATTTCTAAAGTAGGGTTTTTTAAAATGGAGAAGAAGTTTCTAAACTCTCTTCCACAACCCATTCTGGAAGAGGGTGAGTGGGATAATCTAAAACCCTCACTGCAATCTGTTTGTCAGGCCTGGAAGCCATCTTTTACGTTTGGGCCTTCACGCCTGCCACCATTTCTACTGTGGGGAAACAGGAGGAGAGATTATATGGAGTATGGGTGATATATAGTCAAAATAACCTTCTTTTCTCAGAGAGTCAAGGACACCTTGCCTTGCAGCTGCGATGGTGTGACTGGGAGGTTTCTCCAGTTTTGGATGGTGCCTAACTGGACCATGTGACGGACATGTGGGTGCTGAGCAGGGACCTGAACTCTTTTTTGGGTGGGGAAACCCGGAAACTTTCAGATTCGGGTTTTCCTAGATGTGCCAATATGGCATCTCTAATAAAATGGAACTTTGAGGAAACTGAGGCCTCGGAGTCTTTTTTCGTTGGGGGTGTTACTTGAAACCCTGGCCCTGTTGTTGCTTCCAGCGGTGAGTGTAATCTTTAGTGTCCAAAATGTTCTCCGCTCCTGTTACAACAACCGATACAGAAAGTCCCACTTCCATTGGAACATATTTGCCCTGCTGTGAATAATACATTTCATAAATAAATAAAAGAACATGAATAAAAGATGCCCTCACTAGGATTTCTTCACCATGGTCACTTCTAGGCCCTCTAGAAGCGATAGAAATCTCCAAGCTGTTCCTGCAAGTGCAGCCGTGGCAAACTATTATGACTGATACTCCAAGGGTTTTTTTTTTTTTTTAAATTGGCCAGATCTGTGGGCTGGCACTGGTCCACGGCATGCCAGAAACGAGGCCATGCAAACAAGTAAAGCCCCATCTGTGGGATGCAGGCAGCAAGTGAAACCACACACAAATACACCCATTCTGTGGAAAAACCTCTCTCCATGGAACTTGTTTCTGGTGCCCAATGGTTGTTAGCCACTGACTTTGTGAGATGGTTGATGCGTAAATAGGATGGAAGGAAAGAAAGAGGAAGGGAGGAAGGAAGGAAGGAAGGAAGGAAGGAAGGAAGGAAGGAAGGAAGGAAGGAAGGAAGGAAGGAAGGAAGGAAGGAAAAGAAACTCACACACATACACACACAGATAGAGGGAGAGAGAGAGAGGCAAGATATTTTAAAAGCTAATGATGGCCAGTTCTATGAATGACAAATTCCTTGAAGGGGATTTCCAGACTTGGGCAGAATGGCTAAAATAGGTTAAAGGGAGGGGGAAAAATATATTTCTACCATGTTGTCTCATGATTTAATATGAGTGCATGATGCAATTATTGATTGAAAGTTATCACTCTGGAAGGATCATGAGGTTTCTTTGTGACTTTTATGTTACTCATTAAATAAAGAAAAAGGGGGGGGGGGGGAGGAAAGGAAATCATAAAAGCATGAACTGTAACAAAAGGTTGCAGTGGTGAATATTTCTATTCAGGACTCCAGCTAGCTACACAGTCAAAAACTAACATTGGGCAAACATCAAAACATAGACATAAAATGTAAAAGTTGAAGGGACCTTAAATATGATAGACAAACCATCTGTCCAATGCAGGAATCCAATGCTACAGCTTTCTCAACAGATGGTTATTCAGCTTCTTTTAAAAAAAAAACTAGTTTAAAAAGAAGAATCCACCAACTCTAGACGCAGTCTGTGGCTATGTTGAGCAGTTCTTATTTTCAGAAAACAAAACATGATGTTTGATCAACACTTCTGATGTCCAGCGAGTAATCTACCCCCTTGTAATTTAAATCTAATGTTTCCTGAAAAAGTCAACCTCTTTGTCTACTTGATAGCCCTATAGATACTTGAAGACAACTCTCATGTGTCTTCTCCAAGTTAAAGACACAAAAGTCCAGAGTTGCTTTCCAGTTTAATAA